>LQRL01185429.1:1329-13702 GCA_001703475.1 Hydroides elegans
ATTTCAACCGATCGAGATGAAACCTTGACGAGGCACGACTTCAGACCTTGGTTTATACGTGTATAAAATTTCAAAGCTCTAGCTCAACTCCTTAATACCCAACTCGCGTGCACAAAGTACCCTATCTCAAGCGGGACAGACAGACGGACGGACGGACAGACGGACGGACGGACGGACAGACGGACGGACGGACGGACAGACGGACGGACAGACGGACAAGCTCAACCCTATATCCCCTCGTTTTCACGGGGGATAACTAGAGATCTTATTGGTAGTGTTGCGATGTTGGGCTCAAGTTGGGGTTTACCTGCACGATAATGTTGTATCTAAATTTTAATCGCATTATATCATCTTAGGGACTCTAATTCATCAATATGATTCTGGATCACTACAACCTGTCTGAAGGAACTATTCATCATAGGCTTTTTTTACCTTTACATATTTGTACTCATTTCATTGTTTTTATTTTAGGACAAGTATGTTAGCTGACGTTTTATTGAATAATTAATAAAATACATGGATATTCTTTCAACCGGTTTAGTGCATTTGTTTTCATAATTCTCGTACCATAAATTTTAAGCGAATCGAAGCACATTGTCAACCAATCATATGTGTACTTGGCAATGAGTTCAAATTTCGATTAATTGACTTATTCGTTCTCATTAATGAGAATGTATTCACCCACAAATTGGCAAAATATATTTTTAAGATATGTCCGAAAGTAGCGTATCAAATGAATAGAATACGCAGTCTGGTGACAAAACAAAATAGTAATAATTTACTGGTTAAATAGTAATAATTCAACTTAAATTTGGTTGCTTATGAGCCAGCTTTGACGATGTTTTAAAGTATGAAGAGGTCAAGTAGAAAGTAATAGGCTAGACTAACTGTGAACTTATTGTTGATGTTTGCATCAATCTAAAAAGTGGTTATGTTAAATGAATACGTTACGTTTATTGACACAACTAATATAAAGAGACAGAAATGTGAAACAAAATCATTGTCAATCAATGATTGACCTTATGTGCTAACATGTTGATATATCTATTGTACTTTTTTGTGATGGCTCAATGACGATGATGCAAAATTGATAACAATTAAAGCGACATTGTCTCCAAACAATCGAATTTCATGCATCCTATTTTGAGATAAAGGACCGCTTCGCGTCATCTTCATCTTCATCGCTAAATGAGTCAATGCTCCAATTATACTGCAGGATGTGATTGTTTAATAGTAAAGACAGAAAAAGAAAATGATTAGTTCATGTTTCTATATAAATAAGACAAAATATTTTATTAGGGCTGTGATTCAACCGCTTTTCCTGGAAAAGTTCCTAGTAATTGTATTGTATTTGGTAGATCACGAATGCGATAACCTACTTCATACCCTTTCAGGGAAAATCAGGCGCGTAAGGTGATCTTTCCGCTTCCGATAAAACAAAGAAAAACCACTCTCAGGAAAAAGGCCGACATGAGCCGTGTACTCTGTTACATTGATTTCTCTAGGATAATCAAATGTTTGACGTAGTTGGTTTATCGGAAGTGAATCGTAAGTTTGACGCATGTTTGTCACTAAGGTGAAGTTGACTTATGCCTTTACATTTTTTCGTAGATATTGGGTCGACTTTTGTTTTTTAAAGATGCTTGCCTGAGTTGTGCATGACCGATTTTGAAGACCGATTTATGACGACGTACCGAGTACCTCGTGCTTATAAAACAATTATATTGAATTGTCTACCAAAATTCATGTAACTTGCGACTCGTTACAATTGACGCTCTAAACGTTATTAAGTCAAAGGTATAATCAGAGAAATATGATGGATTCCATCAGGAATTAAAAATAGACCAGGTTTCATCAAAATACCAAAGTTTGTTCTACGTGACTGATATCAATCATGATTTAATCAGCACAAGCTATATGTTGCTGAAAGGACACACGTATGGTGCTTCCTTATTGCCACGATTTACCACTCTTCTGGTGATTTTTGCCAGATGTTGCAGCATCCATGTTTTATACAGTTTGTGACGCAAACACTTTATGTTGACGTAACAGACATGTACCAAATATTTGGTTTATTGCTATATGCACGTAGATAGAGCATTATTGCAATCGTTACACTAGCCAACAAAATGAAACTTTTTTTTTGTGACTGGCAAACCATTATGTGTTTTTAACAAATTCGGGGTCGCTGATTCCGAATATGAAAACCAAATTTCTCCATCAGGTCACATTTTTGAGAAAATCGATATCCAAAATTTGTACATTTTGTGTTGAATTTTACGTTTTCCATATTTCAAACTTGTGAAACTATGACCGAGACTTCATGAAAATTATATTTTATCATGAATTATCTCCAAACTAATGTCTAAGATATAAATTATACACATAAACCAGTTTATCAAATTATCTATGCAAAAAAAATGGCATTTTGTTTCTTTAAGTTCGTGAAAACGGGGCCTCGCTTTATATTTTGATTATTTCAGGCATGACAATATTTTTTCAAATATATTTGTATTTATATAGAACACTGAATCTAGAATTAACTATTGGGACCAAAATACGGTAAAAAAGGGCACGAAACCGATATTTTTTAAGTATCATCATTTTTGAGCACCTATGGGATATGACAACAAGTTTTCGTTTATATTTGTGTGGCTCAAACTCTAGACACATACTAGGGTATCAGGTATTATAATTCACTAAGGTGGTATATAGATAAATTTTTATAAAAAAAAATAATAAGTTGGGACATGCGAGGCCAATCTTATTCTGACTCCAAAATCAAACCAGCCCGTTTGGCCTTTCTAGTCCTAAGAGATGACACGTTTCTTCAAAAAATAAGTTTTTTACATGAGTAAAACAAAATTGTTTTAAGAATTTATTCCCTTTTTGATAATCTAAGGTGTATTTAAAGTACCCTTTTTAGTTTTGAAACTTGTATTCAACCATATGTTATATTCATTGGCCATGACCAAAATTTTAATTTTTGGGAAATGAGTTAATGTTGGCTGGAGTGAAAATTTCGAAGGATATTAGAATTTTAGTGTATCTATTCAAAGCTCAATATGTGATGGTTTATGGCTGATACAATGATACGTTTTTACAACATAAAATATGATGCTAGGAACGGAGAACAAATATTTTGATGTTTTTGCTCATGTAATATCAATTTTTGGTTTTAAACGGTCAATTTTGTGAATGAATTTCATGATAAAATGTCCATACATATCGTATTTTGTTTGCTCTATGTGATCAAACCATTTAAATACCGATCCGGAAAGCTCAAAATGTCTAATTATGGTGAAAAAACCGTTAAACGCCTTAAAATCGTGAAATTTTCGAAAATTTTCAACTCTCGATAGAAAAAAAATCAGACCCGATAGGGCATTTTGGACATCAGATTCGTAATCAGTGACCCAAAATTAGCTTAAAAAACATGATATTTCCCCAGTCACAAATTGACTGTTGGCTAATTATTCATAAGAAACTTGACAGTGTTACAATAAATTGTTGTCTGCGTTAACACAGAGCTTATGCTGATTTTGCTGTATAATGTCATAGTGTATATTGTATGATGTCATCTAAGAATGATGCAAAGTTGTAGGCGGAACCAATATAATTACCTTAAATGCTGATGTATGAGCTGCCTTTCGGCTTTTAGCCGCAAATAAACCTGATACAGGTAACTGATTCCACCTATCAGCCGCTCTCACTTAAAGGCGCACTGATTTAAAAATATCTAAGACTCAACACATAATACAGTCTCATTTGAGCAAGTCTTTTTGTTATACAAATAAACTTTTGTTCCTATGTTACCACGCCATTTTAAAATTCATTTTAAAACTCAATCATACTTTTAATGAGTATCGTACAAATGCTTGACTTTATATAGTTTAAATGAAGTCTGCCCTAACTAAAAGCGTAAAATATTTTATTTATTATTTATTTTTCAAATACAAACGTTTACAATCGTTGGAATAATAATCAAACTACATCGTAACATGACTTTCGATGTCATGGTATTCAAACATAAATGTCAATATAAAGAATATCATTGTAACGGGCATCATTGGAACTTTCAGCAGGACTACATATGTTCATGTCTTTGAGGACTTTGGAGAAGAAAAGGGATAGTGAAAAGCTTTGATGTTATTCTAATTTGTTTCGTATATTAGCTTCGTATAAAGTTGAAGAAAAATGTGTGCGATGATTTGTCGAAAACTTATAATAAAAGGTTATAATAAGTATCAAATCCATAAATCATATTGTAATATTTTAAAACGTTAATTGTTTCTGTAAATATATGTTTTCTTTTCTCAATGGTTTCAATTTGGGCATCTTTCCCTAACGAACATGCGAACCAGCTTGTGCATTGATTCTAAGGTACTGCCATAACCACACAGACGTATGGGGGCTATTTCTTTGCCATAAAATGGCACGTTTGATGTTTTTTTTCGGTATATTTGATGATGTTGTTTACGCAGCATAAAGTCAAGGAGACACCATCAACTTTTCGCATATACAAAGTGTGATTTATCGAGACGATGATTTTTTCCTGAAATGAAGTGATGAACCGGTAGTTTACCTGTTTGTATTAATCGAAAATGTTTTAATGAAAAGTACATTCACAGTATAAGAAGGGTGCTTCTCTTCTACATTGAAATGTCGCGACATTAATATAATAAATCTCTATTTTGTGATCCTACCGAAACTTTAATTTTGAATGCGTGGTAATCAATGCTCGAATATATTAAATAATTAATTCAGCCCAAAACATTTATTGAAATGTAAATGACATTAATCCTGCATTAATGTGAGATATAGCTGAAGTAGCTTTTCTAGTCTTATTGAAATAGATTACTTTAAAGCATTCGATTATAGTAAGTTTTTTTTATAGAATTTCCTATTACAACTCGTTTTGAAACAGTTAGACTGATAATAAAACACCGACAAATATATTATAAATGTGATTAATGATTTGTATGCATTAATTGTTAGGATTTGTTTATTTTTTTTCTTTAAATAATACATAACTATATAATAGATAAAACATAAATAAATAAAAATTATGAAAATATTACTTCTAATTAGATCGGCATTTGGGGTCCTTATTGTTGTTTCAAACCTATTTTTATCAATAGGTTAGGTATATCAGACTCTTGTTAGTCTTCCGTTTGCTTCGCTTCATGAAACAATCCAAAACCATAACATCACTGCGAACAAATTATCTGTCTAAAAGCTGTATACATCTATGTATATTTTGATACTGGATCTGCAAATCTAAATTATTTAATGTGCCCCCATGGTTCCCTTTAATAAAAGATTAAGTTTATTGTCCTGAATGCAAAAATGATACATTTAACTTAAACCAAAGAGGTATTATTGATTTTTTTAAAAACAATTATATTATTTCTACGTCTAATGATTACATGTTTTTCATAGATCGAATACAATATTGCCTGGTCCTATCGTGTAAAATAAATTCCATATGAAATAAGATGAACAAGTAAAGCTTAATGAGAATTATCAGTTTCGCATACAGGATGAATATATGTGTGTTGTACCGTAATGTATAAATTTATTTTTAGTAACCATATGCTAGACACGTAAAAAGGTCATTAAGCGATCGATAACATGGATTGATAATTGATAAATAATTGTATGAATTGATTATAGTTACTGAGGTATGACATGAGGTTGGTTATAACCTTCTATACCTAGTTGAAAAGTTGCACCCTGTGCACTTTTTCAAATATACAATCGCTAAAGTCATGTTGTCAGGAATTGAGGGAAAAAAGTAGTGATCTGCTTATCTATGATTTTCGATGTGCACCTCACAGTTCATGCGTATTACTACTTTAATCCTAATGCGATCCTCTTACCCTCTGCACCACATTATAAAACCACACCTTAAAAGATATTGTAAAGTGCTTAAATGCATTAGAATATTTTTTTTTGCGTTTTTGCTTCCGGTTGATATCGATGCTTATGGCTAATGTTGTGTGCAAAAAACGGCCGTATTGTGTCACCTGGCACTGTTTTTATGAATTCCTAGATTTTGCCATAGCGATAATGCTGTATTATGACCGCTCTTTTATCTATGATACTTGGCATTGTTTGTAAAGTCTCCTGGTTTTTGACATAGCAAAGGTTCTATATTTTAACTCTTTTATATTCAAAGCATTGCTGTAGGCCAGGTTTTTTTTAAGGTTGGTTTATAGATTGTTGTCTCGTTTTCATAGTCGATGCCGATTTCGTTTCGTTTTGTCTCGTTCGATGTAATACCGATACTATTTTGAGAAATTGTTTATATAAATAATGCCACCCATACACTGATAACTTATCTGCTGGCAATTACTAGTTTCATTTCAGGCAAGGCGAGAATGCACGAAAAAACTTTTCATGAAAAATAGATAAATATGTGATCAAGTGATAGCCTTCCATGTCTGTCACTTGACACTCTTGTTTATGTTATTCATCTTCTTAAAACCTAGGGTTAGCCTTGTCTCGAGTATCACCCTCATATAACCACACATACCCACACGTAGGTATTCTTTTGATAAAGACATAACGATATTAATAATAAGAAGATGTATTTAAAAACATTACCAGCTGATCCAGGTTTGTGTGTTTTGCCTCTTAGCCTCGCCCTCGATCTACGCCGATATAATGATGAGTAATATACGGAATCGTCTATAGAGTTTTTTTACGACAGTCAATGATATGTTTGCATCACATGAGCTGCCTGCTCTTTATTTAGCATGCAGTTTTCCCAATCAAGATTGTTTATTTTGTTCACGTCACAAAAAAGGTAAAGCTGTATAGTGGAGTATTTTCTCAATGAATTGACGCAATCTGTTCCCGATGATCTTTCGCAGCTAAGTATCAGTCTTCGAGAATTAACATTAACAAGCCATTTAAAGCAAATTGCATAATGTTTCAGTTATATGCAGATTGATATGAGAATTCTCGTATAGTGAGTGCATGATATGTAGTTGATCATTAATTGATATAAGTTTGAGCGTTATTAATATATTTTAGACTGTTTCTATTTTGATTTTTTGCATCTGAGTAACGAGTCTCCGGAAATGAGCTCAAATAAACAATTTGTTTTATAATTCCAGATGATTCAGTCTGTATTTTTCATTGCATTAGAATATCACATGTTTCGGTTTTTATGTTGAAATGTGTTTGATCTCATTGATACTTATGTCTGAATGAGTCATGAAGTGTGCTTAGACTTTAATATTAGCTATTAACATAAAAATGAAAAGTGGTCTCTGCATGGGGCTTGATGAAACAATATGTGTGGGCAAATAATTTCGGCGGCAAAACATATCATACATATTTTAAACTTCGCATAGTTTGAGGTTCTTAGGTTCTTTTGGGAAGAATCTCAGCTACACTTCGATGGATTCCGCTGATCTCTTAGTTTCATTTCCTAGGTATTTAAATCACAAACACTTGAGGAAATAGCGGATGACTTAATCAGCTTGATAATTCTCATCAATCAATCTATGTTATTCAATCATGGCACTTATCATTGTAAAAAAAATATTGAACCTTGTTTTTTTTTGTACAGTTCTTCGTAATGAGTGACTTATTGAAAGACATCTCGAGCACAATTGCGCTTGAACTGCTTGGAGATCTCTTTATGAGATGTCTCTATGACGTCTTCTTTTAAGTTCAAAGAACGGAACATATGGTGAAGTAAATTTGAGAGGCATGTGTGCTGATGTGTCTATATTAATTGATTGGCTTGATATATAATATAAGCTATATGTCATTATAGTTTTGTTGCGATATTAACCAAATGGAAACGTGAATCTGACTCTAAACTAGAAGTTTAGTTGTCTCTATAAACACTGTATTTACATTTTCCTCGTTTTTGACATATACAAACCCCTGTAATCTAACCGGTCTAATATAGCATGACTGTGGGTGATCTTTGGTTAAGAAAAGCTAATAATTTTGCAGATGTTAATATTTGCGGTCTTGGCTTACGTTGATTCCATATTGTTTCGATATCTATCGAAGTGCTTCTAAAGGTCTGACACGTAGGGTATATTTACGCTTGCATCATCGTTACAACATCGTTGCGTCATCAGGAAAACTCAATAAATCATTTATGACCCGTTCACCCTTCGCTTGTTTCAAACGTTATTTTAGTTTGAACATCCTCCTCTATTACAAAAATATACATGTATGGTTTAGTCGAATTGGCCTGGTTACGAGTTTAGCTACACACTCATATAACCACACTCGAGCACATTGACCTGATTCTATGACTTTTTTTCTTGTGTGATGCTCTGTTTGTGCAGCTGAGCGGTGAACAACCGAAAGTGTATTTATGTTCAGCAAACACGCGCTATCATTTGATAATTTAAAAGGGGACTGGACACTTCGGTCCCTACCACTTCGGCCCCTACCACTTCGGCCCCTTCGGCCCCTTTTTGAAAAAAAAAACACTTCGGCCCCTCGTCAAGACGCTTCGGCTCCTCGCAAAAGACAATTCGGGCCCTAGTGAAAGACACTTCGGTCCCTACTCATTCGGCACCTACCACTTCAGTCCCTTGCACAAACTACATTTTAAACGATAAAATTTGATAATTCTTTAAAAAATTATAAAGGGAAAAAATCAATTCGTAATAAAGAGGGCCCTCGATTTCGATCTTGATTTTGCAGTTTGCTTGTCAATATATTGTAATGATCTATATTTTACTTTCAAAATATATTTAGATGCAATTTGAAAACTATACATGGAGAAAAAATTAAACTATGTCGAAAGATTTATTTTGGCTAAAGGTGTATATAACAAGTTTTTCTTAGAAAAATGTTAAGAGCGTCATGCTTTTGTTTTGGATTCATTATGAAAAGGTATATCATTTTCGTTGAAATAATACTCAACTGCATACAATATCATTTGTGCAAAATACATATCTATTTTATAAATAAAAATCTTTAAATCCAAACGAAAAATAAGTTTTATTATGACTATTTGGGGCGGAAATTGGGAAATGTTAGTCAATACTTTTATTTAATTATATAAAACTAGTCAAAATATTGTTATTTAAATGATATTATACGAAGGGGCCGAAATGGTAGGGGCCACAAATGAGGGGCCGATCGTGTCTTTTCACGAGGGGCCGATGTGTCTTTCGAGAGGGGCCGAAGTGTCTTTAGCTAGGGGCCGAGGTGTTTTTTTCATGAGGGGCGGAGGGTCTTGACGAGGGGCCAAAGTGTTTTTTTAAAGGGCCGAAGTGTTCAATCGGGGCCGAAGTGTCCAAAATTCATTTAAAAAAAAGGAATTTATATCCTGTTAAAGCTTTCAATTTATTTATGTAATGAAATTTATAACGTTAAAATAATTTATCGTTTGACTTAAATAGATAATGATACTAAAAAAACTGTAATCTAAATAAGGATCAGTGACACTGTGGGTTAATTTCACAGACTTAGTCTAGACTAGGTTTCAGTTTGTTATAATATTGAAACCTAGTCTAGACTTAGTCTAGTCTAGACCTAGTCTTTGAAATTGACTCAAAATATTTTAATGTCATAGATTATTTCCGATTCACTATGATACATGATTTACTTTCGATTTCTTATAACATGAATTGTACAAGGTTGATTTAAGGTCAAGACTTAAACATGGCTAACCAAAAGTTAAATACCATTTATCATTGCTCAAGATGGATTATTCTGGTTATTTGACTTTCCCTTTAACTGTAAATGTAATAAGTTGAAAAGATAAAAACATCAAGTGAGCGACATTTTATTATCTATTTGTTTAATTATTTCTATTTATGCCAAAAAAATATTCATCTAATCGCGTAACTTATGAGCTAAACATTTCCTAGTCGTTTTGCAACGAAACAAGGCTTATTTCTATTGACGTCAGCCTGTTATCAATGTAGCCATGGTTATAGATGGTCATCAGCGATTGCTTGAAATTATTAAAAACTGTTTTGTGTAAGCTATAACCAAACATTTGATGATAGCTGCATTCTTATCTCCTGTATCCTTGTATGGTTTTTCATAGAGAGAAAACTCATATTTATTCGAACACGTCCTTCCACTTATGTATTTATAAAACACATAAACAAAAATGGTATTGTTTTATATGCATAACTGTTTTCAAGATCTATGTCGTGATCTATCACTGACAGTGCATATTATGTTTGTAAAAAGTAATGTTTGTTCCAAAAACTAATGGGTTTATTCGATAGCGCCTATATGATTATTAAACAAAATATCACTTAATGGAAACTACACCCATTACTCCCCACTGATATCGAATAAAAGGCATATTTTGGAACATATTTTGCTGATGACGCGGACCAAACCCTTATTTACCAAAAAAAAACAATATATAATCAGTAAACATGTATTAAGTGGTTATTTAATCAATATTCGCTCCAATGAGGGCATGTATTTCAATGAGTGTTCATGAATATTATATCGTTCAGTGTACAACGAATGATTTATTATTTGTTTCCTTTAATAACCAAGTTCTTAAATGATAACTGTACCTTATTGAGTATTTGAAGATAAATATAGAATAGCTGAAAAGGGAAAACAAACATGATACAATACGGTTTGAATTTATTGACTTTACTTTTTTTTACTTTTTACCTAAACAATAACAGTTTGCAGTGTTATTTTAGAAAATGAATATGTCTCGCTCTTTTAATTAATACAATGCAGGCCATTATATCCGCAAGCTGTTATGATCATCAGACTCTTTACATTGCCATTTGACAAAATGCCAGTCGTGATTCTGAATGGATTCATCATGCAAATGTATATAACTTATAAAGTAGACCTCTGTTACAAGTCATAAATATGCTATACAAAGCTAAAGAAATAAACATTAATATGATTTTGTGTTTTTGAATATCTTTCAAGAAATCATATGACTTACAGTATAGAATTTATAGATTATTTGTTTGCCTACGTAAACCGCAATTTGCAATTTTGACCATAAGTCATAAGAACTAGCTGTAATGATTCATTCAAGTCCTAAGACAATAGCTTTGAGACGATTTCATCTATTTTGTTCACGGAAGTAATTACAAAAAAACACATGTGTAGCACATGATTAGCAACAAAAAGTGTTATTTAAGGTATCCGGTCAAAAAGTCCCCGTACAAAAGTCTCCGGACTTTAAATCCCCGTTTTTGGCAACATAGGACATAATGGGCCAATTTCTTATCTGACGTTTAGACCTGGTTTCGCCCGGACCTTGTCGATACCTCTGCGAAACCATGTTTCAAACCTAGTTTCGCCAAACAACTTAATTTCATATATTTAGCCTGGTCTCGTTCCGGTCCGAGACTTAATTTGCAGATATCATTATGCAAACTACAACTTAAGAACCTCCTGATTGCGCAGTTTTAAGTCATGACATATGGGGAGCATATATGATGTCATATCGATGAGTATTGACCTCAGTTACATAGTAACGGATCCTTCCACCTGCTCCAAAACTAGGTTTTTCATGACCTAGTTTCGGACATGATACGAGTACGTTCCCGCATGTTCAGTCTAGACAGGGTTTGCAGAAACCAGGTTTCACGGAGGTTTGGAAGGGCAAAGTTTGATTAATGTGTCATAACAGGCTCGTTAACCAAAAAAAAAACATATATTTGTTTGGCATGCTCAATTTACGATTCAATGGATTTACATAGTCCATCTACACACGTCATACTATTTTCTAAAACTGCACCGTATCCCATAATTTATCACGAAATGAGCGACGAAACCTCTGCGAAACATACCCCTTAGGTGGTTTGACATTTTAGCTTTCTTTAGCCGAACCGCAGACGAAGTCTCAAACCGGAGCAAGACCAGACTAAACATGAGAAATATCCCCAGATGAGAAGTTATACCTACATCCTTGAACCCTATTCTGCCTTACGATATTGGATAATATCGGATCGCGCTAATCGAATGAGAATACTTCGCAAAGAGATCCACTAAAATTTTAAATTTTAGCCTTCACCCGTCCCGTCATGCCCCCTGGTGAGGGGACATGACGGGACATATGTCCCTTGACGGGACCTGTACGTCCTCGTCACCAACAGTATAATGACACTTCCTATTTTTTCGCGCGCGCTTAGAGATCACACGTACTTTTTTAGCTCCGCAAAATATTTTATTATTTTCGGGGTTTTACTTAGTTTTTTAACTTCAAAAGTACATTACTAGTTAGGGATTTACTTTAACTAGATATTCTTTGAGAATTTAGTGATCTAGCGCTTTGGAAGGTGTTTTTTGTTGTAAGTTCGTAATTTCCTCTTGCAAAAGGGGCTCTTGCGGCTTGTGAATCCACAACATTATAAGCCTTCCTTAAGAAGTACTTGTAACTTAA
>LQRL01185441.1:12279-23600 GCA_001703475.1 Hydroides elegans
ATCACTGGCCGTCTCAAATGCCTCTCAAAAGCATTTTGGATGTGCTATATGAGCTCGTGCTTATCAAAGCATATTTTCTTTAATTTGAGGATACTTTTGCCAACTGGTCTCGTCAGTCCAAGAGATGTCTTCAGAAAGAAGTGAGTGATGATGCAAGATGTTACTCTGTTTTTCTTTCATCACATGATCTTGTTTATTTGCAAAATAGTTCGTTATTTCCAAAGTTAATTTAAGTAAAAACTGACCATCCTGCATCTACGAATTGTTGAAGATCACGGGGGATCCAAGGTCACTGACCTTCTAGTTTTTTCTTTTCGGTTTGTAATAAGACACTTTCATCTCTAACGTTTTAAGTGATTTGTAATACTATCACATGTAATCATGAAATAAATTGCAATAATATGACATAGCTACAGTATGATATATCCCGTTTTTTATATTGATAAAAAATGAAATAAATAACTCTAGTTGTGTATTTGTGTGTTTTAAAGGCCAATCGAGTTTATGAAATGCGAGGATGCTGTAAATTACGATGACAACACAACAGCTCGCGATATACAAGGCTACGGCTGTACAAAAGTAAGTATTGTGTTGATCTCTTAATCTTTCCTTTAGTTAAATTTTCAAACAATTGATTTAACCAATTTTACCATATATGCTGCATGATCCGTTAAATAAAGGTCTTGACCTATTTTCCAACAACTAATAAAGTCAATGAATTGTATTTATTTGAAAACAACATAGAAGCACATTTCAATATTAAGTTTTTAAGGTTATCATTATAATTGTTTTCCTAAATTAGACTCATTTTTCATTGTTAATGGATCGTGTATGCTTTATGTTGAGCGTTAGCCTATATCACTTATAATACATGTATATCAAATGAAAATATACATGCTCATGAATTCATATTTTATCTATAGGAAAATCTCACTTTCTTGATATTTTGTTGTTGTATTTTTTCGACAGTGGGGTGGGTTGCGTTACGATGACGTGGAGCGAACCAAAGTCAAGTGCGAAGCTCTTCCAGGCATCGAGTGCTTCGGGCCACGCACCTTTCTCAGTCGACATGAAGTGCCTTGCATAAAGTAAATAGACATGAGTTGTAGTTCAATATTAACTTTGATGAATATACATGATTTGATATTTAATTTTAACTTAAAATTATTATCAATCTGTCGACTCAATCTGTGCCTTGCATGGAGTAAATTCTAATCATGAGACAGCTAAAGACTAATTTTAAAAATTCTCAGGCGCTCTTATTACGTATACATGGCCCTTATAAAGGGTTCTGAACAAACTGTTGAAATCACGTTAAAAGAAAACCAAGATTATTAATGTTTTTATCTACCTCATAAAATTGAAAGCATGAGTCGTCACTTTGCAAAATGTATTGATTTGATATGTTATATGCTTATATTGTATTGCATGTGATGAAACGTGTGATTATAATGGGATTATGTTTTTCTTCCAGGTATAACGGACATTATTTTGTGACAACTTTGATATACTCCGTCCTTCTCGGATTTCTTGGAGTTGACCGATTTTGTTTAGGACATACAGGTAAGGTATTTATGTTGATATGATGTCAATAGCCTATGTGATTTTGCATTTCGTTCTTTTCCCTAAAATAAAGGTGTGAATTTTCAATTTGTGTCCACAAATGTGTCATGACATAATAAATAAATGTGTTGTAGTGCATGTGTTGGAGAAATAGAAATAATTTTATAATGGTAAGCTCAAATACGTTTATTAAGGATAAAACAGCAAAATAATATGTAAATAAGTTCTAAAATTTTGTTATGGCGGTAGATTTCTTTGGCAGTTTTCTATTAAGAATGGCGGTATTACACAAAGGAAAACATAATATAGGGTCTTCTCTCTTCTCTTTAGAACAGCAGTTGAAAAACACAATATTCTCTCTTGTTTTCAGGGACGGCAGTTGGCAAGCTCCTTACACTGGGTGGTGTGGGCGTTTGGTGGATTGTGGACGTGATCCTTCTAGCAACCGGTGACTTGCGGCCCGCTGATAACAGTAACTGGGTGCCATACTCATGATGAATGAATAAGTCAGTTGTCAAGAAAAATCAAAATAGGACTGAAAAGATGGTGGCCGTGTCATGAGCGAATAAGCCAGCTAGCTTCGTGAAGTGGATAGAGTATTCGCTTAGAAAGCGAAAGGCACGGTTCGTTTCCCAGGACTGACACTCATTGGTCATTGTAAACAGTTCAAAATAATGACCTACAGCGGATTGAAAGTGTCGTGTACCAAATCAGATCGTTTCATTTAATGCTGAGCGAATCATGTGTTACAAAGAAAATATATACCGCGTTGTGTTCACGTCGCAATGGAATCAAGAAGAGTTTTTACGGAATCGGAAAGTATGTTTATCAAAATGAGATCAATAGTTTGATGCCGCGAAAGCTGTTAAACCGGATATCACAAGGTGAAATATATTTCTTCATCGTGCATTGAGATGCTCTTTAGCGGTTCACAAAGAATAATTGTAGTTGTCCAAATAGCTGGCTGAATCCTTGGTCATTAGCAACATGAGTGATATCGGAAGGCATGTTAGTTTCGAACAATTTGAGATTTGCGTACATATTCTGTTTTGTGACATTGATACTATGGCTGAGATTAATCTTATCGAAAGTGGGCTGGAACAGGGTTTCACAATATGATGTTTTTGGTGCTTGGAACTAGTTTATATAGTATATATATTTGTAAGTGATTTGATAAAGTAAAGTCCATATGTGTAAGAGAAAAGTGAATGTTCGAAAAGATTTGCATAGTATCTTGAATCGTAAAGCTTGAAAGGTTGTTTATACATAATACATATATATTATTAAGATCTGGATATATAAGAGCAATATACGTTGCCAAAAACTGATGTATCATATGTATAAGGTATTTATCAATATGAATGTTTTTGTGAGTTCACATATAGGCGGTGTTTATTGGTTTTCATTGAATGACTGACTTTGTTTCGATTTAAATTATTATTGATTGAAATGCAGAAAAAAATCAAATCTTATAATATACTTGATTGATACTCAAAAAGAATATCTGATTATTGATGATGTTTTAACATAAAAAAGAATATTTGTTTTGTTTCAATTAAGTAAATGTCAATAGTTAATATTGAAAAAGAAACAGAAATAAAATATGTTTCAAAGGAAAAACCTGATTAACCTTTTATTTATTGCGTTCACATTATTATTATAACAGAAACAATAACACAAATGAAAAAAAAAAAACTTACATTAGGCCTTTATTTCAAAGCAACATTTATATCCGACATTTTAACAAATACCTCGTTCCAGATGCTAATGAGACAATTCTCGGATAAATACTCACGCCACTAACGATCCATGTGGTGTTAAATTAACAGACAAAGATATAGATTCTATGTAGTAAACATAAAATCCTATGCATAACATAACGATCAGACAAAGGTTAAAGAAAACCTATTCGGCCTGTTATAGTCGTTTTATTGCACACTGTTTGTTCGCCGAGGTTCTTCGAATTTAGCCAAGGTAATCCTCTAGTGGCATTTTTGGCCGAAAAAAAAGTTATGTTTCACAAAGGAATCATTGTTATATTAAATGGATACGCCACAATTCTTTAAATACACATATATGATATAATCTTATTTCATATTTATATTCGAAATGGTAGTTCTGACACAACTATTATACATATACACTGTAAATGTAAACGTTGTGATGGATACAGATTTCGTTAATATTGCTTCTTTTCATACAGGTCGTTCTCAACCATTTTCACGGGGCTTGAAGAAAGTGCTTGCAAGTCGATTTCGGAAGCTTCGGTTTGATTTGTCAATATATCATGGACATCTGCGTTGACCGTTGTTTCAACAGCTTGACTGTCATCTTTCATTGATTTCCTGGACGATTTCCTGGAAGAATAAGGAGCCTCGACATTCTGTTTAGAATCAGTTATTTTGCCCGCATTTTGTCCATTTTGAAATTCCGTGGTTTCATCTTTCGCGTTCATCTCATTAGTACCAGAGGCTAAAGCGATTGGATTCTGGGGATCATCTCTGGTGTCAGGACTTTGCATAGATGTCGCGTCTAGACTTGTTGAGGATTTCACACTGTTTTCACGGCTGTTCATCAGTGTTGTTGATGTCGTAAGTACCTGAAGAGGAACATCTTGCTCAGCACCGGAGGTGGTCGATTTTCGACTTACGGTTGTACTCAAATGGCCTGATTTCACAGACGGTTTACGGTCATTCGTTAGATCGTCATCACGTGGCATCATGTCGCTACCTAAATAAAGAAACAAAACGATAAATCTAAGATTAAAACTGAACGATATAAACGCTTATGTGTGTCAGAAACTGCGATGAGCGATTACAAGTCTATTTAAGTATCAGTTTTTCACCTATTTAATTGGTATCATCGTTCACTTAAATTATAATGCAAGTTCCTTTATGCTTATTTTCATGGGTAATCTATGCATAGTTTGTGTTTAAAATCCGATTCAATGCAAGAACATTGCATGATCAATACATTTTTTAGTCCTCCGCCGCCGCGTTAGCGCGAAGCGGAGGACTTTAGTATTCAGTACTGTCCGTCCGTCACTACAACAAATAATTGAGCTATCAAAAACATTCAAGTTTTTTATACGTTCAATGGAATTATAAGACCAATGAACCATGTCCGTCTGTCTGTCTGTCCGTCTGTCGACACCTAGGTGCACTACTTTGTACGGCCGAGTGCTCGCTTATCCCTCGATGGATTTAGTTCTTCTTTGTCACATGGAACGAACATATATTGAAGCACAGTGCTTAAGCGTATTATTTTTGAAAAATCTCAGAAATTGGAATTTTGGCGATTTTTTGAAAAATGGTGATTTTGGGGACTTTTTTGGGGACATGGACCGAATATAAAGTACCACAAGGTTAATTTGAACACGGATAATTTAAATTTTGGTGTATCTTGAACGGTTTTCTCGGTTCCAATTCTGAATTTTTTGATACTTTATACCAAATCTTATTCGGATAATTTGAAGTTCGGATAATTTGAACTAAATTTTTCTAGTCCCGAGCACTTCAAATTATCCGTGGTGCACTGTATATTGAAGCTGTGCTTAGGCGTTACTCGTATGTCGTGATGTTTTGAGGACTACGAATATGTAAGGAAAACGTTGTGATAAAGACGTTGTGAGAAAGACGTGGTAAGAAAGACGTTGTGAGAAAGACGTTGTGAGAACGAGGTTTTGAGAAATACGTATTGAGAATGACGTTGTGATAAAGACGTTGTGAGAAAAACGTTGTGAGAAAGACGTTGTAAGAAAGACGTTGTGAGAAAGACGTTATGAGAAAGACAATCCTTCGATGGATTGTTGTTGATGATCTAATTTGATTTCCTATGTTTTTATTTTCAACTGTTTGTTAAGTAGCGGAGGAATTAATCACTGATCTACTTGTTCCTATAATATCTTACCTAAAGCATGCGGTCCATCCTCTGGACCGAAGTTCGTCTCGCCCTGCTGTGTGGACCTCACACTGGCATGCTGCGACACCGACTTATGTTCAATCTCCCCATCTTCTTCCCCCTCACCCTCCTCTTCATCTACCACCACATCACGATTAACCGGCATGGCGTTGTCATAGATACGGAAACCTTCATTTGTTTTCACGTTATTATCGTACACGTGACGAGACCTACGCCGATGCCTTCGGCCACCTTTACCTTCTTCGGCCATGTAAGCCTCGTTGTCGATACCTTTTAGGAAAAATGTGCAAAATGTGAAAATTAGCGTATTTAAAGTTAGTATCAATTTTGGATTGCTAAATTTGATAAATAAAGCAAGTCCTATTATGTTCTGTCCCCTTGACATTCTTTTGCTCTGTACGCCTCGTTGTTGATACCTTGAACGGAAAATGTGATGACTGAAAATCAGCATGTTTGGCTATATCATGTTGTGGCACCATTTTTTTGCGGTTAGATGACTTAAATCTATTTGATATCCGTTATTTCGTGTATGGGATATCTACCATAGGGTGACTGATAAGGATTTATCCGCATATTTAAAAATCTATTCTTTATAATTTTGGATTGCTATCAATATAAACTTGATAAATGATGCAAGTTCTTGTATATATTTTTTCGCATGGTTAGTAAGGTTATGTTATCAATACCTCGAAGAACGGCGGCGTGTAGTGGAAACCCAAAAGCATCCATGTGCTCAGCCGAATCTTGATAAAGGTTCGAATCATCTGGGTTTTCTTCTTCCGGTTTGGTCATGAGGTCGTTGTCAAGCACTTCGACCAGTTGGCGACGGTGTAAGGACATGCGCAGTTTGAAGTCGCTTTTCATGAAGAGAAGTTCGTAGAATTCAATGAGGAGAATGATGCAAGTGGCTAACATCAATGCTGCAATAGAAATTATTTTATTTTTATAATTTAAGGGGTTCTGCGTCAAGGTACACTTTTTCTGTTTTGAGATAAACGTCTCTAAGCATTGAATAAATGTTCTCTTTCCTTGCAAATTGTTACCGTGTTTTCCGATAGAAATGTTTATGATTGATATAAGGGTTTGATTTTGTCATATAACCTGGGACACATTTTACACATAAGCGCAAAAAAGTTGTTTGTTGAGTTAAAAGCTAACCTACCCAGCGAAACTACAGTAAACGCGAAGCCCCAGTGAAGGGTCGTGTTTTTAAAGTTGACGTCATCATTCGTTTGTTGCACGCCCAGGACAACCACGCTCAGAAAAGTGAGCACCGCTAACAGGATATAAATAATAAATAAAACATGATAATATTAACCAATAAAATACAAATTTAATGTATTTACCGGTAATTGATCAAAATTTATTTATGATATGGTGTTTTAATATATCTTTCGCGGTTATAATTTCTTCATTCTTTCCTATGGATCCATCACTTCTAGACAATCCGAATCGTTTACTAAAATCTTTGAACTGATTTTCTTTTATTTGCTCCCTAATTAGATATGTTTGAGAGAAATTTCAGGATTTACTCATGTTATTTTTTCCGTCTTTTTCTCATGTTTATAAATACTTTGCCTTTTAAAAATGCCTACATGTAGTGAAAGATGAATTGAGCGCGATAAAAACGGGTCCCGGTTGATGGTTTTGACTAGGCACGAATTTATAGCACCAAACACTGACCAAACTCAGTATTGCGCTGATAAGGGCAAATGTGAGCATACATTGGACGCCTGGCAACCATTCTTCGTTCCAGCCTGAATAAATAGTAGACATTTAAAATAGTGAAAAAATCTTCAGAAATCTTGGCTTTGGTTCAACTTTTCAATATTATAGAAATACCATGCATCCATTATTATGACCAATTGATTTAAATCAATTATAGAAAAAAATACACTACACATTTCTTTTTAGATTTGAGCTCACAAATTAACAAATTTAATGGTTCTGCTTTAGTTGGATGTATCTCCATATAAAAACCCCTTTATTCATAAATCATTAACGTTGTATTCGAGATATTTTCTCTTGTAGCTTGATTTATTTAAAAGTGACTGATGCGAAATGAAAAGTGTTGATTTTACCAGTGCCAAAACCATTATGATTACACCATCCTCTGTTTTTGCACTCAAATAGCTAACTTTTAACTCTCAAATACATAGAAATCTTGATTTTATCATAAAACATAACAATTTGGATTTGCAAAAAAAATGAAGCTACAATAAAAATGGAATTATTACCTTGATGCATAAACTGGTTGCTAACGCTGCACTCAGTTTTATTGCCTTGACTACTGTCTTTGTAACAAGCACGCCATAATCCGAATCGCAGGTCGTCGTGCCGTGCCGAAGTGGCGCTTATCCATTGGGGCGATACGTAGCCCAGGAGCAAAAGGGCAGCTAGAAATAAAAGGATCCTGTTTTTGACAAGAAGAATGTTTTCATGTAAAACGAATATATTTATCACAAGTAATTTTGTTTAAAAATGTTATTATTTGATACACCAATACATATATATTGAACAGGAAATTGTTACAGGGATTGCCGATTGATGCTTAATGTCCAAAAATTTGAACAAGATTTGACATCATGAGAAGGAAACATAAAATAAGGTTTCAATGCAAAAAAAAAACAACTTAAATACATTATAGTTTATTGATGACTAAATATATATGTTAAGTTTTGACAAGGCATCAGTATTTCGTAAGATATTTCTTCATTTACATCATGCTTGTCTTACCCGCTGTTGTTGAAAGCACGAGGGCAATCATTGTGAGTGGTTTCCTGGTCTTTTCTTGCATCGCCATATCGCTGCTTTTCATGGATCCCTGTTTATCTGATTTATATAATATGAATTATGAATTAACTAATGGCACGTAAGGGTCAAGACTCTTTTCTTAAATACATGTTGATTATTTTATCCAGTCAGTAAAATTAAATCTTAACTGAATTAAATCTTATTTATGCAACCGAACTATAAATACATGTGTAACTAAAATTCACTTTACTCCTATATCAAATCAAAAATTAAATCATTACCGATGAAATCTACGTTTTATCCCTCCCGTGTGGTACGGAGCACTGCCACATTCAATCACGAAATAACATCTATTTCAAATCCATAATAACAAAAACAACTTATAGAGGAGATGCGCATTTTTAAGGGTACTCGACTGCATAAAATGAGTATAATTAGCATAGCTGCAATCTTAAAGATGAAGTGTTTTTGTAAGTATTGATAAGGTGTAGGTTTAAAGCCCGAATGGAATTCGCAAACAAAGGGAAAGTCAATCTGAGGTAGGAAAACTTCAAAATGTACACGGGTTGGTATTCGTTAACTTTGTTTTTGTTCAAGTCAAGCATGCAAGTTACTGGCATCCAGCAAAGCAAACTATTACTTAAATACATCATTTAGAATTGCAGCTTACATATATATATTTCAACATAATTATAGTCGCGTTTAAGTAATTGGATAGCTTAAGATAAGTGTTATTTACAAAGGAGGCCGTCCCTTTTGCTAAGTGATGTAAGGCAATAAGATAGCTGAATGGCTAATTACAACCCCACAAGATCTGTGTTGATGTAAACTAGACAACAAAATCACCTAACAATGTGATAAAATTATGATAAACTAAACTAACCATAGCTTATTAAGAAAAAAAAACTTTTAATCTTGGAAAAAAAGTCAAGAGTGAGGCTTATTGAGCACTTGCAATAGCCCTTCATATACTAGAATTTCGAAATAATAGTGCCTAAGCTGGAATCCGTTATCACGTGACACGTCTAATACATTTTGGCGAAACATGTTTAGTAAATGAAACGTAATTTGGAGTCATTCAAATGTCCGTTTTGAGAACTGCAATTCACTTCGCATGTTTTCTCAAAAGAACCCAGTTATAGCCTATATCTAATTCTTGTATAAAAATACAAAATGCAAAGTAATATTTTGCAAAAAGACACATCACCCTTCTAATTTAACGATACAACATTTACATCTAATGTAAATGTTGTAAAGTACAATTGCATCAACCGAATGTATGCAATGCAATCTATTATCTTTTTTACTTAAAGAGAAATGCTAACGTGTACCCGGTAAACAGTTTACATTTGGTCGGATATCCATGAATCTCGCTTGGTCTTGCTCCGTAGGAACTTAGCATACGGGCATACGGTTTTATTGCTTTATTTAAAGTTGAGATAGCAAACATTTACAATTTGACATAGCATAAATTCAAACTCAGACCATTATCGACACAAAATTTGAATAAAAATTAGTAAAATATCATTTTGTGGTAGACTCAATAAAATAAAAATACATTGTGCAGCATTAAACAATTAAGAGCTGTTTTGCCATTCTATTATTCGTTCAATGAAATAATCCGCCGATTTCTATCAAAGCTATCATCAGAAATACATTTTGTAAATAAAAACCTTATAGACGGACACACATAAAATGGTCTTTATCATATCCCCTGCACTGGGGGGAAATAAAAACAGGATATTTTAAAATATTTTTTTTCGAATTTAGAATCATTAACAACCACATTGATATAACGTATATGACAGACAAATAAATAATTAAATCTGAAAATAACTAAGTACAAGCTCAAGAGAAAATAATCTCAAGTTTTCTTCAACCTATCAATTTAATTAATATATAACAAAAGCAAGATGTGAGCAAAATCTTACATCATCTATTACAAAATAAAGGAAATAATGAACCACGGAAAACTCTACGCCTTGGTTTTGAGGAGAAATGTAATAATGAGTTTGTGAAACAATTGTTAACTGAAAAAATATGTATTCATTATATTAGCTTATAATACTAGATAAACAGAAAAAATACCATTTCCATCAAGTATACAATCTCAAGTGAATTTTAAATAATATTTTATCCCATTATTTCTATACAGTGTATATAGTGGATATCAATGAGAACTGTCCAATGACGATACAATTATAATTGTTAAGTTATTGTAGTGAACATTTTTGTTCAAATTACTCCATCCTTTGTTATGTATAGATACTTGGCTTAATGTATTTTCATCATATATACAATGTATAATATTTCAGTCAACTGTAATGAAATGTATCAATTATTACAATACATATAAAAAAAACGTACTGTTTGTTCAATAAATAAGATTTTTAACCAACAATGAAAGGCACACTAATCTCTATTCCTCAAGAGAAACGAATCTTGGATATAATACGCATTCATTACATCATACATGTAGAAAACAAATCACAGTCCCTTGTATCTCTCAAACAATAACTGACAGGCGCAGATTCAGAAACAAATCAACCGGGTCGCCAATGTATATCATATCGAGGCCAAACTGGGAGGTTTGGAAGCGCTAATGCAGGTTGTAGCATAAGCCAGAATTCTGCCTCGGTAATTTTTCGAGGGTTCCTGAAATTTGCCTCGAAAATTTGTCCAAGGTACCTAAATTATGCCTCGATAAAATCGAGTTGTCCCTCGGTAATTTTTCGAGGATACCTCAATTCTGCCTCGGTAATCTTGATTTACCTTCGAAACTAGAAGGTCAGTGACCTTGGATCCCCCGTGGACTTCAACAATTCGGCAATGCAGAATGGTCAGTACTTATTGAAATCTTCCTTGGAAATAACGAAATATTTTGCATACACAAAATATCTAATATGAAAAAAGAAGGTTTTAGTAGAGGACCGAATTCTACATTTCCTAAGCTTATATATCAGTAAATTAATTAAAGGGGACACACCATCAAAGATAAAACGATGTCTTTCACACAATGTCTTTCTCACATCGTCTTTCTTACAATGTAATTCACGCAACATATCTCACAACGTCTCAATCGA
>LQRL01185444.1:0-19279 GCA_001703475.1 Hydroides elegans
AATGTGCGTGCGAAGTGTAGCGCGACGAGTCTTCTTGTATTTCAGCAACGAACGTGACTTTCTGCCATGGTTTTAAATTATGAATCGAAATTCGAATAGGCGAGTCGACCATTGAAATTGGCTCATCGATAATCATGTAGATAGAGTCCATTTTTCTTGCCATTTTTTATCACTCTATGAGAAATATAATCTATACGTTTGCTATGATTCCAAATCTAATTATGTTTGTGCCTCTATCCCTTGTTCTCTCACACTTCACTTCAAACTTAAAGCTACAATGCGACTCGAATAAACAGGTGTCGCATTTGATCAATATAGACTTTAGAATAATTTAATAATACTTATCATAAAGCTTCTTTATTTAATACATAGAGTAGCAATTTTATATTCATATTTACTTGTTACATTCACATTTCACGTTTTATAATTTATTTGAATATTTTCAATTCATTCGAATAAAAAATAAACACTGCTTGACACTAAACAAAAAAAAACTACACAATTCAACAGTTTGAACCATTTACATGCATTCTTGATATATAGACCTATTCAACACATTTGAACAGTGGGATTCTTTGTTAATCTGGTCTGCATTCAATAATTTATCAATATGATTAAAGATTTGCAAATTACATCTAGCTAAATGATAAGAACAACATTTTAACCCTTTAATTAACAAAGAAAAACAATAGAAATTGATATCTTTATTTGATAAAATTCTTTAGGAAATATATAATACATAAATATAACTTTATATTTCGAGATATTTCTATTTTATAGATAATCAAAATATCTGTAATGGGCTACATTTTAGATTGGCGAAGTTTCTAACGAGTCAGTAAATTTAAGACTTAACATGTTTTGTTGTATAAACAAGACTTAAAGCAATAAATATAATTAGAGGATAACTGTTACAAATTTTGATGTTTGTTTGTATCGTAGATTGAAATATTTGACAACGTAAATAAAACACGGATCATAAAATTGATATTTCAATTGCAATGCAAAGTATGATGTTTACGCAAGACCCTGATATTTGAAAACGGGCTCATCTTTTATCATGCACTCTTACCAAAGAACAAACAAATAAAACATGGTCTCCCTCTCCAGAGACTATCGGTCATATCCCGTATAGACAACTTTCATAATGTGTATGAGATATTTCGGTACCTCGACAAAGACACTTCGGTTCCTAATATGTTTTTCTACCACTTTGGCCCCTTGAAATATGAATTGTATTTTTTTTCAGAAAGGGTTGAAGTGTCCAATCGGGGCTGAAATGTTAGGGGACAACACTCATTGTAGGAAATATAACATAGTCCTGTCACATTGACTAAACCCTTTATATTTGGATTTAATCACAAAACATCGGTCAATGTTTGCATTAAGGATATAACCCGCCATAAAAGAACCATACGTATCATTTTTTATGGCGACCCCATGTTCTAGTTTTTTTCTTGCATTCATGCATGGCATGTACGGTTAAAAAAGTGTGTTCTTCTTTGTTATATATTGATAACATATTTTCATTAACCATTAAATTGAGCAAAACTTCAAGTTAACTACGGTTTATATTCCTATTATTGAAAACAATATCTTTATTCAACTAAAAAATCGTATTATTAAAATAATGCTTGCTTTCAGTGTGTAATGAGTTAGGGGAATAATTAAACTTAATTAAACTCAATATATTCAGTGTTTTTATTTTATACGCAAAATACGCGATTCATTGAACAATAAGCTTTCAATAGTTTCATATATGACATGTACATATCATTTGAAAACCGCTTGTTGCTCATTAAGTGTTCCTGTCATTCATTTATTGTTCAAAATCAGCAGATTTCCTATAATCAAAAACTTATTTATAACGTTTTCGTATTTATTTATTCATATTGCCAAAATTGTCGATACATCTACGATAATAGAGTCACTCGATAACGTATAAATATCCATATATCAACGTCAAGCACATAACAAAATATGAAAAACAAGCAAAAATTAAAACCCTAAAAAATATTATTAAAACAAAATACCTACCCTTACATCATAATGAATTGATCTTTAAAATTCAAAAATATACACATTTTTATCAAACCAACTCACATCAATTTTTTATTCCATTGCTTAATTTATCATTTAAGTGAAATTGACTTGTGTTTTTCTTCTCATAGTAAGTTTTCGGCTGAAATCCTTGAACATAACGGAAGCCAGATCGTAAATATAATTTATCAACAATATAAGCAAAATATGCGATGTGCACCATAAACAGGTTAAGGTATAACATCTCCCTTATAAATGATATTAAATTTTAACTATTTCTCTTACTCAAGTCATGCAAGCTCTTACAGTTGCCTAATTTACCACTAATGGTACTCATTTGAAAACTTTGCATACTTTTCATCTATTTTCTTCCAACTCGCTTGTAGCTGTTTTCAAAATGAAAACTGAGGCATTTAAGAATAGCTTTCCATGACTTTTGTTTTGCAATCGCATGAAGTCTCTTATCGCCTCCGAAGAGAACCACCCTTGAATAACTTTGAATGCTTGAGCACAAAGGTGTATAGGGTGGATCCATGTAATGCCCGGCCCCCGGATAAATGCAGAGTATGCATTTATTATTTCCCGACTTATGTATTCTATCAGCAAGATTCCATGTATGGTTAACATGTATGACATCATCATCACAACCGTGAATAAAAAGAAAATGAGCGTTTGATTTCTCGATGGGTATCAACTGGGTTTGTGTAGTGTCCGACACGTCAAAGCGTAACCGTATACCTTCTGGTGTTATAACGGATCGATTGAATTCTAGCGTGTTTGATTCAAGTACTTCCCCATTATAGCGTACCCCGCTAAAAATGTAAGCAGTTGGCCCACACACTGAAATACAAACCTTTATGCGATGATTGTATGATGCAGCATGGAGAGCTAGTTCAGCTCCTTTACAACGTCCTAACACGGCTATATCCTGTTTGCTATCAACCGATGGATGATTCAGCATATATTGAACAGCTTCATCTAAATGGCTATAATCAATCAACGTTGACCCAAGCTGATCTTCAAAATACCATAGAGCCAAACATGTGTATCCGTACGAAGCTAATAAAGCGGCAACATGTTCGACTAGTCCTGTTCGAGACACTCCGTGCAGATCTATGATACCAGCTCTTGCTTCATCTCCCTTCGGTGTAAACATAACTCCGTGTACATTTCCACCACATAGCTTTACTTCTGTTCTTATAGTGTCTGAGGAAAGGTACCAGCGTTCGATTGTTTCTTTGCACAGAGTTACATCAGTAATATCAGCAAAAGCCTTAACCTCAATGAAATCCGTAACACATCCAATGTTAATGAAGTGGGGAGCATCAGCTTTGATTTTAAATGGTATAAATTGTAGATCATCAGGCTCTGAAGGTTGCATACTCCAAATAAATCCCATTCCATCTACACCTTTGTATGTTCCACCCAAAGATGGGTCATCCTGAATCTTTACTGTTCCATTGTGACCAGAAATAAAGTGTGTGTATGAAGTATATCGTGACGACTCTTCTTGAATTTCTGCAACAAAAGTAATCTTCTGCCATGGTTTCAAATTATGAATCGAAATTCGTATCGGTGTGTCAACCATTGACACTTGTTCATCAACAGATATATAGACAATGTCCTTGTTGTAAGCCATTATAATAACTTAAATCGCAAATTCAGGAATATATTATGGTTATAGTTATATGATATGAAATCATGTGTTTGCTTTATATTATTTTTTATTAACTCTCATACGCTCACTTCGATTTGAAATCTGCATTATAGATCTAGCAAACATCTAACGTATTTGATCATGATACAAATTACTGAAAGAGCTTTGAAGCATGTGTTAATAATCACTCATATAATCTTTTCACTTTGATCCGTTTAGTAACTCTTTTGACTCTTTGAAATTAGCAGACAATATTGCTATTTTCAATAAAAGTTGCGGAAGCAAAACATTATGAAAACAACTAGAGTTATTTAACAAGAGATACTAAAGAGAAAGCAAAGGATGCGGTACAATATGAGGTCCTATGTGTCTTGAAAGATACGATACAATGAATGCAGAATACATTCAGCATTGCAAATTGTATTCCATCATTGGATGAATTTCATGAATATCAAGTTTTAGCGTTTTACATGGAATACGTATATAAAACGAGCAAAACCAGTTAATCCATAAGTATGTTTTTAGTAGTTTATTTAACTTTTGCATTTATTATATAACATTACCACATTACTGGTTCTATCACCTACAATCCATATTATTCTTGAATAGCTGAAATGGGTCAGAAACATAGAGATCGGAACAAAAATTGGTCAAATATTAAACAAAATATTAGATACGTCAAAGGATTACACGATAATTCAATACTATTAAAAACTAAAAATAATAATTGTAAAAACTTTGCATTTTATGAATTTATCGATCGTTTTGTCAGAAGGTGTGAAACTAAATGCCAATAAATGTTCAAGACGATACTATTAACGCCATACCGGTATTCGATGACTTAATTATACAACTTTTGTCATATTGGCAACGGCACATCTTGCTGTGATGTTTGATATTGTTTTAATCTTAACTTTCTGCTCCATTCATTGAATATGATTTATTTCTAGAAAACATCACTGCAGTTATGCTTCTAAGACTACTTTTGACTAAATGCGGCAATCGTAAAACGTATATCAGAGCCTACTTTTTATTTCTGAAGGTGTCAAATATATAGGCACCTAATATTCTATTAAACATGTCAAAAGCCAATTGTTTAACTTCAACTGAAGAATCTTATTTTGTTTAGTTCGGAATTAGAAGAATATATAAATTGATAAATAATGATCACAATATAAAAAAATCTATTTAGAAATTTAAAAAATGTATATGGTAAATGATAGAATTTGGCGTCAATGTTTAAAATATGACCTAGGCCATTTTGTTTCCTTTCCGTAAACAGTACGACTGAAATGTTTTGGTGTATCACAAAATTGTATCTGGATAAAGAAGTGCCAATCAACTTTGTCTTATCTGAAAGATGATCTCAAAACCTCAGATTACATACATAAAATAATCATTAAATATGTAATGATGGTGACTTTTTTCATATTACTTTTTGACCATACAATTTGTCATTAATTATTTGGCATAATTTGATATTTTATTTGCCCTAATAAATGCTTTTTCTACATATTTAATGTATCGATATTTAATGTATCGATCGCTCTAATAAATCATATCATCGACTGAGTTTCAAAAATAATTAACTCCACATTATTTTCAATATTCATGCAAAGTAAATATGCAATGTGGTGTCCTAAAACAGATTTATTCAGTTTTTTCCGGATCATTTAGGTTTTAATATAAGATTCGTTTTGAATAAAAGGGCTTAGGGCATTAAATGGCGTTTTGGTTGTTGCAAGAGGATCCGATCCGTAACACACTTTTATAGGCTTGATATGTTATTTAAGGCTATATTCAAATATAAAATATGTGTTGAACAAATATTTATCAAGCCAATCTGAAATTTTCAAAAACAACGTGATTTGCATTTATATGAAATAGTTTATGTTAGTTTATGTTTCCAAATTTTATTTTCAGGTCCTATTATTACCTTGCTTCTCTTTTCTCTATATTCTGTTTGATGCTTGTTTGGTATAATGTTTCACTTTCTTAATGTTTTGCTTCGTTCTTGTATTATTATAGTTCTGTATATATAATTTCTGCTCATATTCTCTATCTCAACTTCTTTAGGTTAAATTCGTCTGATGAATATATATATAAAACACATAACATAAAGCTGCCTTAGAGTAATGAAACTCGCGTGGAGTCCAAATCGGATATTTAATACAAAAAGGTGCTTGAACTTCACTTTTTATATATTACTTGGTCATTTGTCGAAAATAAGAGGATCAATTGAGTTTATCTCATGCAAATTGTATACATATCAAATAGAGAAAACAGAAAAAAGCGCAATTTTATGATAAATGGATTCAAAATCTAGTTCTAGAATTTAGAAATCATGTTGTTATTTAGAATAATAAATATAATATTCAAATATGTAAGGCAATACATATTTGATGCACAACAAAAGACACTGAAGAACTGGGAATATTGATTTAACACATCCTATGATAGATAAACAACTATTGAAAGACATTCAACTCTATTAAGCTTTCTATTAGGCTTTCTGGTCACTTCGTACTTTTACAACTTCGTGCTTGGTTGGTCAGTTCGTACTTTCGCTATTTTGGTCACTTCGTACCTTTTTGGTCAGTTCGTACTTTTTTATGGTCAGTTCGCACTTTTGATATGACATAAATGAATTTAATAGCATTTTTTAAAGGATTTCCCAAATATTGGTACATGCATCGCCTTATAATTGGTTTGAACAATTAAGAAAATGTTGGCTTCTATTTTGTGTAGACGCATTTTAACTGGCAATGGTTCAATGTGAATATTGATTATTCAATGTAACTACTAATAAAGAATTTTACAACCGATCTTGAATAATTTACCTAGTTATATCTCCATTTGTATCTGTTCTTCTTTGATGCTAATCCTTAGCAAGATCAAAGATTTTCCATTGTTAAAAAGCATTAAGATAAGATTACTTGATCCAAAAACAATTTTAATATGAATGACTTGCATATATAACATGCGACACTTCAATTGCAATTAAGCAATTGTGAGTGATTGATTGAAATGGACAAAGAACCTCTTTTGCTTCTAATTCAAATAAATAAATGTACTAGTACTCACCATTGCATGAATACCATACATTTGTTCAATGTTGCATAAAGTACGAAGTGACCTATTCCAAAAGTACGAACTGGCCAAAATAAATAGTACGGACTAAAAAGGTACGAAGTTGTAAAAGTACGAGGCTGTAAAAGTATGAACTGACCAGTTCCCTTAAATAGCCATACCATTTAAAAGCAAAAATCTTTAATTAAGGCGACTTGCTTACTTCTGTAAATGTTATGAATATATGTGTTGGAGACCTTTTAACAAACTTGATCCTGTATACAAACAAAACCCTATGTTTCTGTTCTCAGATACATCCTACTAAATACAGATTTATAAACAAATGAAAAAGAAAGGAGAAATGAGATTCAGGCGATTTCTTTTTGAATTAAGTTTTTATTTTACAGCCAATAAATGATCAAAACTGGCCTGTTTAGCTTGATTTATATGCCACTGTAAAGTTTATAACTTGTGCAGTAGTTTTATTATACAGAGTTAAACATTCATTAAACAGCTTTTTGTTAGCGTATATATATATTTATAAGAGGACTTTTACAGAAATTGACAGAATATAGCAAAGTAACAATAGGGACATCACCATAAACATTAACGAAATATTTCATATATATGTAAATTACGTTGTTGTCTCAATCAGATCTGTTTGATATATATTTAGTCAATCGGAGTTTTTGAAGTGTCATTTTTACACACCGCTTAGGACATGTTTAAAAGAGTAATAATATATACTCTCTTTGTCATCAATATTTTATATTACATATTTATCATTTGATCGTATGCCTTTATGCAGTTTTATATTCTTATATCTATAAATAAATGTTCTTCTAATTTATGTTAAAAATAGTCAGCATTCGAACCTCGAGTGAAAGTAAAGCACTTTCCCCTTGACATGTTTAACATTATATTAAGTACCTATATCTTTGATCCTTTCAGATATAACAAATAGGCGCGTATAAACGTTAAACGATTGAAACATTTTCACAAACGTACTTGCAAAGGCATGACTCTCTTGTATTTTGAAACCACCACACCCCGATTTAGCTTAACTCAATTCAGAGAATCCGTTTGATAAATTATCTGCAGAAATAAATTATTAAAAGAAATTAATATGTATTTGCATTTAATTTCACAACCTCCGTCCGAACTACCGATAAACCCGTTAAGTACAATGTCTTGCAGTTATCATTTTTTATTGTCATAATAAATGCTTATAATAGAGCAATCAATCAGGATTTTGATAACTAAATAGCTTTGAAAGTTTACTCAGTGTCATAACTTGTGTAAAAAGACATTCAGTTAGCCTTAAATTGGGGTTTGGTGTAGAGTTACGGTAGATAAGTTTATAAATAGCATTGGTTATAAGTTTGGTAAAGACACATCGATAATGCTAAGAATTGAACTAGTTTACAGATAAGTATCTTGTCATCAAGTAATCCCGAAATGTATGTAATAATTTTGTCTCATATCTGACCCTTTTCTATTTGGATTTAGAGGTTTGTTTCCAAATAAAGTGACACGAAAATAATAGTGTTGATAGGTTATGGAAGAAAAACAGACATTTTGCATCAATTAAAGCCCAAAGTTGCGTTCCTATCGGCAACAAAGTATCGATCAGAATAATAAGTTGAATATTGAAAGAAACAAATCACATTTTAATAATTTTGATTCTTGGAAATTACTGTGCTAAACATGTTGTGTTTAGTCTTTCTTTATTGTTTCATATACACATTTGTTCAACATAAAATGATAGAATTTGACATTGATTAAATTAATTTAATTGTGGATTTAAATTGCCATGGTGAAAGTATTTATCATTGTATCTGTCATTCAATGTCTTACATTGTTTCGTTATCCTTTGTGTCTCCGATATTTATTGTTTAGTTAATCTAATGCTGTTCAAAATACTATTCTACCGCAAAAGTAAAAAGGTTTTTGTTATAAAAAATAATGTATGTTTATTTGAAAAAAAAACAGACAACGATTCTTATTAGATCCAATCAACAATATTTATTTTATAAAGTCATACAAATAGTTAAACTTCTTTTTGAGATTAGTATAATGAACAAATGCGAAAGAGGTTTGCTTGATCTTCAATGCAGATTTCGAAATCAAATTGGGCCTATAAGAAAAACACAAGATTTCAAATCATAGCAAGTTAAACATAATATATATTTTTATTTTATAATTTAAATTACAATAATGGCTCGTAACAAGGGAACTGTCTATATATCTGTCGATGAAAAAGTGTCAATGGTTGACACACCAATAAGAATTTCGATTCATAATCAGGGTTCGACATAAGGAAAAATTCATACTCGCCAAAATGGCGAGTGACTTCGATTTCATACTCGCCAAACAGATTTTGTACTCGCCAGTTTGGCGAGTAACTTGATTTTGTACTCGCCAAATCCAAATATGCATATATGAACAAAATAGTTACATTTAAGGATTTTAAGGGCTCCTTTGCAACTTGTTTTTATTTAAAATCGCATGCGAAGCTTCCAAATAAGATCAATCAGGTCTTTCTGTTGTAAAATCTTCAACTAGAATTACTACTTTTGCTATAAGGGCCCCTATTAATGAGTAATAGATTTTATTTAATTTTACTTAGAACGTCAATGGAAGTACCTATTTAAAGGTTGCAATATCATTACTAGTAAGTTTTTACATTATATAGGTCCTATTTTACGAATATCTGAACTCTGAAACTTAAGCGGAATTGTGGGCAATCAATATATTGTATACTTCGATTGTGAGCGCCGAAGGCGCAAGCTTGGAAAATTAAAAACTAAAATTAAAAGATAATCGGTTAATCATACAATTTATATGTCGCATAACGAAGAATAAATGAGGCAGGGAAGGAAATTAAAATCATATAGAATTCTTTGATTATTTATTTTTCTAGATCACCTGGCGGTTTTCAACGAGTTGGACAAGTGCCGCTTAAATCATGTTTCCCCTTACGTGTGTTAATAGCAAAAACGAGACTGTGCTAAGTCAAAAGTTATAAACGTTTTTTTTTTATTTTTCTATGATTACTGGAACCACTCGATGTTTGGCTTAATTGCGCAATACATTCTTGTATATTGATCCAGTTTGTCAAAGTTTTAAGATCGTGAAGTATAGATGCTGATATGACGTCGCCATATTTATATTTATATTGCGAGCGCGAGCGAAATTTTCATTGATTTTATAGATATAAACCATATTTGAAATAGGTATGATTGATATCAATATCTGAACGCATATTCAAATTTGGCGAGTAACTTTTATTTCGTACTCGCCAAAATGTTTCCACCCGAATTTCATACTCGCCATTTTGGCGAGTGACTTTAAGGTCGTACTCGCCAGATGAAATTTTCACTCGCCATGGCGAGTTGGCGAGTGCTTATGTCGAACCCTGCATAATTTAAAACCATGGCAGAAAATTACGTTTGTTGCCGAAATTCAAGAAAATTCGTCACGTTAAACTTCATACGCACACTTTATTTCTAGTTGCGATGGAAAAGTTAACATTCATAATGACCCATCTATGGGGGGAACATACCAAGGGGTAGATGCTATGGGATTTATCTGGAGTATGCAGCCTTCAGAGACGGATTATCAACAGTTTATTATACTTAGAATCAAAGCTGATGTTGCCCATTGCATCAACATTGGCTGTGTTTCGGGTTTCGTTGAAGTAAAAGCTTTTGCTGATATTGAGGATGTTATACTGTGTAAAGAATCAATTGAACGCTGGTACATTGCCTCAGACACTATCAGAACAGAAGTTCAACTGTGTGATGGCAAAGTAAACGGGGTAATGTTTACACCAAAGGGTGACGACAAAAGAGTTGGTATCATAGATCTACATGGGGTCTTCCCGACAGGACTTGTTGAACACCATGCCGCTTTGTTAGCATCTTATGGCTATACATGCTTGGCTGTATGGTATTATGAAGATCAGCATGCAGAAACCTTAATTGATTATTGCCATTTAGATGAGGTAGTTCAATATATGATGAAACATCCATTGGTTGATGGCAAGCAGGATATAGCCGTGTTAGGACGTTGTAAAGGAGCTGAACTAGCTCTGCATATGGCATCATACAATCCTCGCATAAAAGTTTGTATTTCAGTATGTGGGCCAACTGCTTACCTTTTAAGTGGGGTACGCTATAACGGGGAAGTACTTGATTCAAATGTCTTTGAATTCAATCAATCCTTTATAACACCGGAAGGTATAAAGTTGCGCTTCGACGTGTCGGACATAACGGATGCCCAGTTGATACCAATCCAGAAATCTAAAGCCCATTTCCTTCTTATTCACGGCTATGACGACGATGTTATCAATGTAAACCATACATTCAATCTTGCTGACAGAATTCAAAAGTCGGGAAATAATAAATTAACTCTTGGCATTTTACCCGGAGCCGGACATTTTATTGATCCGCCCTTTACACCTATGTGCTCAAGCATTCAAACTCCATCGAAGGTGGCTCTGTTCGGAGGTGATAGAAGACTCCATGGAATTGCGAAAGAAAAGTCATGGAAGGCTATTCTTGAATGCTTGAGTCGTCATTTTGAAAGCAACTACGAAAGAGTTGAAAGAAACAAGATGGAAATAAATGCAAATATACGATTTTTGGAAGAGTACAATTACTAATTAATTTTTTGCTGTCAAAACTTCCATGACTTGAGTCAGAAAAATAGAAAATATATATGTTGTGTACAGAGATGATATACTTAAAATTTAACCTTTTTTACGATCCAAATGACAAAGCGTATCTTGATAACAATTTATTTATATCATCTGGCTTTTTTATGGTCAAAGACTTTAGCAGAAACAAATTCTACGACGAGAGACGATGGTTAATTACACGTAAATGATAATTTAAGGTATAGAATATATATTTGATGTAGCGTGTGTAGGTTTTATAAAATGTTTTTTTTTATCTAACACATATTGGATTTTTAGAGATCAATTGATTATTATTTAAGGGAAAATGCTTTGCTTTAATAATATGCTTAAGGATTCGTATTGTTTTTGTTTTGTTGTATTTAAAAATAAACCTTGATACATGAACATTTTTATGTTTTGTTATCTTTATGGACATTTTGCCGAAGCTTAATTTTGCGGAATCTAAATTCGAAAATTACTGTATGACTTTAAAATATGAGTATTTATAATTTTATTGAATATAATGTTATGACTCTTTCCGAAAATAAATAGATTCTTGCAATTTGGTTTGTTATTGCAGGAAAGTAAGATACATAAAGTTTAGTCATTATAATTATGAAGGAGAAATTCTTTTTTTACCAATCGCTAAAAACGGTGCTATTCGATCTCAAACGCATAGTGGAGAACAATTTTGTAGCTAGAACGATTTTGGAAAAGAACAACATTTAAGGAACATCTCGTGAGGTGCTCTTCTGAAAACAAATAACCTTCATTCAATGAAATCTTATTTTGATTAATTATTTCATTCTTGTGAGCAGCAATTGTTATTGTCCCGTGTTTAAAACAGCTGAGTATAAGCTTATACAAAACAGATATAATTGCTTCAGGTACCTATCATATCTTGAAGAGCGCCCACGAGCTGTTCCCCCAAAAAGGTGTTCCCACTAAATTCCAGCAGGCATGGGACTTACGTTAAAATACTCTCTTGCTTGGGGATTTGAGCAGTTAGAGAAACACCTGTTTTGCTAATTTCTCGATTTTCGCAATTAGTAGAAAGAACAATTGTTTCGAAATTGATTAACTTGTTTGCAAAGTGTTATTTGCAAGAACTGTGAGGTAATTTGGTTATATTTAAAAGTTCAATATCAGCAAATAACTTTTTTTCTGTTCCATGCTGACTAGAAGAGGAGAAATAGTCCAGCGGTCTTGGGAAACGTGTTTTTTTTGCAAAATGTTTATGTACATAAATGTATTATTTTGTTGCTGTTCGTTATTGTTATGTGGTCTAAAGGCAATTTTACAATGTTTTGATAAATGTATCGTTGTGTGCCCTTCATATAGTAACATTTAAACATATGATCATGTCGCCTTTAGAAATACATTGGTCAACAACAAAATTGAAATATATGATCGCCCATTTCGGAAACATGATTAGATTTGCCCGACGAAAACAGTGATTGAATGTAGGAGTCAGGAATGACATAATTTTCACAGTGTTATTTCGGGAATATTTGATCGAGGTTAATGCTTAAAAACATTTATTACGTGGAAATAAGGTTTATAGGTAAAGAAAGATCCGGGTTGAATATCTATGTATTGTTAGTTATCCAAATAAGTTTTTCGACTTGTAGTTAAATAAAAATGTAGGATAGTCCCTGACGTAACCTATATATGTTATGACCTTCAACTATTCATTATACTCTGTTCTCACAGGGGCGAGTAACAATGCTGGTTTTTACCTGGTTATTGGCGTTTCGATAGAAATTACAACGGACATTTTATGTTATATACATGTGCAACGGAATATTCATGAGCTCTATAGTGCTATTTTACCAATCTTATCTTTAACATAATAGATTTAATTGGAAATGAATTGAAGAATACACAGAATTAAAACTATAGTGAGTTTAAAGTGAGTATGGATAACGACACTTCCAAGAGTTATATGTCTTGAATATTGGAATATTATCATACCAAGAGTATACTGAGTTGAAGAAACTTATGATATTAAAAGAAATATGATTCTATGCAGGGGAAGCACATATATTTTAACACTCCTTTTGGTATTGGATATATATTGCAATATTTCATCATGTGAGCCAACAAATTATATTATTGAAGAGTGTTTTATAATATTGTATAATTACCAACATTATTTGGTCAAATACAATATATCATGCCTGTGACATGACGGATTGGTACCCAACCTGGTTACAACGGATTATTTATGTGTTTTTTTTTGTCTAAAAAACGTTAATGAGCATTCACCTAAAATAGGTAAAAAAGCAAAACAAAACTCAAAGTGTTTTTTTAACCAAAATCACTTCAGGAAAAATGCGGGTCATTTGTAAATTTGAATTAGGGCTTGTTCACACTAGACGCGACACGCGACAATATACTAATATGTCCTTTTTAGGACTTGCGGCAGAACCTATAGAGAACATATAAGTATATTGTCGCGTGTCGCGTCTAGTGTGAACAAGCCCTTATGCGTTTATATTCAAGTGAAATTAGTATAAAAACATATCACACTATTTTCTATTGAAATGATGATTCAAAAATATGTAATTATCATTTTGAATTGCGCAAGGCTCTTTTTGAAATAATGCTTAGACACGTCCAATGATACATTAGAAATCCAGTGTATTTGATACACTAGATCTAAACATACTGTACGTTGTTCCCTTTCTCCCTTACAAATAAACATATTATGGTTATTATGTTAAAAATAGCATTTCAGGAATTCGTACTCATTTATTTCTATTTGAAGCTTTTCATATATCATATATGAAGAGCACCTCACGAGCTGTTCCCCCAAAAAGGTGTTCCCCATCAATTTCCAGCTGGCTTGGAATTTTTGAGAAAATTCATTCTAGCTTGGAGATTTGAGCAGTTTGAGGAAGACCTTTTTCGATTATTTCTTAATTTTTACAATATGTAGTGAGAATTATTATTTCGAAATTAAGTAATGTTGCCTGCAATTGTCTAATAAACTGTTATTTGCAAGATATGATTCGCAATTAGGTAAAATTCAACATTTCAATTTTCGCAAAAGGTGTTCCTTTTCAGTTCCAAGCTGGCTAGAAAAGGAGGAACAACCCAGCTGGCTTGGAAAAAAGGAACAGCTTTTTTGCAAAATTAAAATGTTCAAAAGCCATTATTTTGTTGTTCTTCGTAACTGGAATGTCGTTTAAAGTTGATTTTACAACTTATTGAAAAATATGTCGTGGGGTGCCCTTCATATATCGTGAGAAACCGGATTTCATAACAACTCCCTTTTAGATTTTAAGAGTAAAAAACCCCTTAATTAATGCTATGGAAAAACCTTGAACTAATACAAACACTGGTAACTCCATTATTTTATATGATGTGTCTATTTATACTATGGTTTGGCAAGGCAACTGGTTGATCGCGTTCTAAGAAAAATGAAGTATTCTTTTAACCAAGTCGCTAGCTTGCAATATTAATTGAAATATACGTATATTTTCAATTATGCAGAAATTAAAAGCAACCTTTTAATGCTATACAGAGTTAAATTATCATCACCCAACGGGTTGCCTGTACGCAGACCGTGTTAATAAGTGTTTTTATCTAACAAAATAGATTCTTTGTGAACACTCAAAATCGTGTCTAAACTAACCACAAAACGAGCTTTCGAGTTTTCAATGAGAAATACAGTCAGGTGAAAAGAAAACAAAAAAAAATGTCAGGTGCGGCCAGGTCCTAACTGTACTTGTATGTTTTAATGATATATTTGTTATTATAAAAATGACCCCGTTCCCGATATTATTTCACTAGGGCTTGTTATTCTGTGATCCGCGGGGTGAACCTTGTTCTTATTAGATTGCTCTTATTAGATTTAAAGTACCATAATGAGTTTTCAAATTTTGTTTTGTTAAAATCTAAGAAAAGCGTAGCAAATTTCGAGGCTATTAGCATGAAAAAATCTCTATACTAAATTTCTATATTTTAGTTAATATCTTCATGAAGTGTTATTTTATGTGAACCAAGGTATTTCTGATAACTTTTTATATTATGGCCTATATATTTAATGCTGGTTGAAGATTCATTGTAGTACAGGGTGGTAGAACAGAAAGCTCGCTTGATTACTTTGCCTCTCTACGCTCGCATGCTTAATACTCCATGTTTGCACGCTTATTACTCCACGGTAAAATTCATTCTTGTCAACGCTCGCGCGTCCGCATGCCTACACACTCGCACCCATTTGTAGATATATATAAGGATTCAAAGCATAGCCGTATATCATTCATGAATAACCTCGATTATCGCTTGGACAGCTACAAAACCAAAACATCAACTGCCTATTTTAATAACTTTTTTTTTTAAAGATTAACTTGAAACCCAAACATATTCATTCTCCTATTTCGAAGCGAACTTTAATGCATACAGATTTAGAGAAAACTTGTATATTATATAAACCCTTATTGAATTCATAAATATTATATTAAAAGTGTAAAAAAAACATTCATTGATTACCTATTTTATTATGAGTAAATAGATGATTTGTATGAATAATAAACAACCAATGTTATATTCTCATAATAATGGCAGCAAACCCGGTAATGAATAACAAAGGAAGAAAGCATGTTTGATCGTCTATCCAACATACGTTTAATATGCTTATAAAAAAGAGCTGAAAAGGAAAATGAATAAATGAAAGCTAACTTTAAATGTTTTTAAAACTTTGCAGTTAGAATAAAAAGGCACATGGAGCTGGCCAGATGGCAAGGTTTAAAAAATAATATTACAGAGATTTTATTTAAAACGTTTTATTACAGAGATTTCATTCTTTAAAGAAGTGTTTTGCAAAAAGTCTATTAAAGAGATTATACACATTCTAGATATGCATGTTTATAAATAAACGCTCACATCCCTGATCACGCATACGCCCGCACGCCTGCACACCCGCATGCTTAAATCACACCACACTTTAATAGAAATTTGTCCACGCTAAAATCCTATCGTTCGCACGCCCGCCCGAACGCCCACACATCGTCAAGTTATAAAGCGCGTTTACTGTATATCATGTTGTGCAACAATTCGAAGCGGCAAAAATCGTTTGTGCTACGTCGTTTCGGGATGTGACATCGAAAAGACCTTTTCATCTGTTCCAATATATATGTTCTTCCAACTGCCCTTTTCGTGTCGACGTCTTATTAACGTCGCCTTTATGTCAGGCTTGGTTGAGACGTTGCTACGACGTTTCCCTACTTCCCCGACGACAAATGAGACTCAAAATATAACATTGTGAACCAAACGATATCGTTTTTTGACGTTGTTGGATGTCTTCCGTGATTTCTTGCTGAATAAGGAACAATATTAAAGGAATGCAATCCCACATGAAGGTTGTATGTAAACATTATTCCGTTAAAAGGAGTGTCTTCTAGGAAGGTGAATTGGGGCGGAAAATCATATCCGTAATGGTCCATATAAAACCCCAAAAAATGCTCGCATAAACTTATAAATTGCTTTCAAGTTGCCAAAAATTTAGTGAATCGTAATCTTAATATTGCAAAAACAAAAACATTAAAAAAACATAAAAATGTCGGGCTTTTTTAGTGGAATTAAGCACCTTGCGGTAAGATTCTTCAATTCAAAATATGAGAGATGACTCTTCTTTGGGCAGACAAAATATCTTTTACTGAAAATTTGTTTGCCTTAAAAGTGAAAAAAAATATTATATTTTAAACAAAGAAACGTATACTTATACTTGATAAATACTGATGAAACGATGAGAATTCAATGGAAACCTTGTTCGACTGATCCCACTTTGCGAAACTTCTATAATACGTCACCTTCGAACATGACCTTTAGAGGACGCCCTGCTTTGGACCCATGTGAAAGTTTTCCGGATGTCCGCTTATGAACCGGCGCCCAAAGAACGCAATTCTTACGTCCGACCTAGCCGCAACGGCGGTGCAACGTTATTTCTACGTCCACGAATATTAAGACAAAAAAAAAAATCGAAAAAAAAATCATATCGGCCCAAAATAGGGCGTCCGCTCGACGTCCGTTTCAAAACGCAGCCTTTTGCTCTATCTTATTGAATACTAAAAAAACCTTGTTATGTTTTGGAATAGAGTCAGTTTTTACTTATTCATGAGAAAAACTTTAGAGAGCATGAAAAGATATGTTTCAAAATGTAAATGTGACTTAAGGCGCGTTCACCCATAAAAAGGTCAAATAAATCGCGTATTTTTTTTTGTTTGAATAATGCGCTTTTACTTCAAGTTGAATTGGTATAAAACAGCTTTTTCGGACCTGTTTCGGGGAATGCGCCTTTAGCCATGAGGATTCAATGAAAGAATCCAATTCAAACTAAACGATCAATCTTTAATTTGCTTGTAGTTATGAGTTATATTAAAGCGCCCTAACTCTTTAATCAGTCTTCATTTATTCTAAATTAAACGTTTTTTTCTATGTTTGCGAAATTTATATATGTTAAATACATATATTCTTTGATTTTATTATAATATATTAATTCTATAGTTTTGTTTTAATGGTTATAAAAAGTAAGCTTTTCCATATTTTTTTTTGTACTTTCGCATGTTTTTTAATGTGCTGGCAATTGTCATGGACATATCCTGCAGCGTATATAAATATATTCCTAATTTGCATTATCTATAAAACTATATTTGTCGCCATTTTAATAAATTTCATAAATAGCAAACTTTCTTTTCTCTATTTTGACATACGTTTTAGTGCGCTGGCAATTGCAACGGGCATATATCCTGCAGCGTATGTGAAAAGACTTGCTGTCATTGCTGTAGTTCAGCTACTGTTCGCAATTGTGATCAATGTGGCTTTCAGAACCGCGATACGGTAAGTTTCGAATGACATCGATTTTTTTTTCAAATTCAGTAATATATTTTATAAGCCACAGCGAATAACGCCAATGTTCATTCGATGTGTAGTTTCAGTTTTATTTGGAGCGACTCAATGCGCTCTTATTCTGCGTTGACACACAAATAATCTGTAAATAATACTAGACGCTTTTTGCATGAATAGAAGGGAACAATTGCTATGTTTTATACAAATATGGCTTTCTCAAAAGTCTTTCTCACATTCGTGTTTCGAGCTTTTACTTATGATTCTTTTTTGTTTTTGTTTTGTTTGTTTGTCACCAATGCAATTATATATACTTTTATTGAATTTAAGAAGCCTCGAATGATTTTTGACGCAAATTTTGTTGGCTCATACGATACTTTGTTTGATTTCTCATTTAAAGAGAGCCAAGCACAAATGCATATAAAATAACACAATATCCTCACCTTTTAAAAGCCCTTTGCGTCTGTATCTGCGGATTATGAATTGGTATGAAATAAAATAATCCCGGCAGAATTTATCCTGCTGATACTGCTAATACGATGCAACCGCTTTTTTTATTATTATGGTTTTAGAAATGAAACAAAAAAATCTATATGATTTTCCATAGCGATAAAAGTGAAAAACAAGAAACAGATTCATGTCAAATTTAAATAAGTGTATGAGAAGTGTCATCAAAGCTGAACAACCGCACATGAGTCAAAACTTCAATAAAACAATCATAATGATACAAGTACAACAAGCATATTCCTAAATTTATTTATTTAAATTTATTATCTGCAATCTTTTCGTTTACGAAAATTGCAGGTATTGCGATCGCTTCACTTTTGAGGGCCAACAACCCCTTCTGTTTTGTAGTACCTTTTTCTATATGTTAAAAACGTAATAACATTATAATATATATATGAGTGTATTGCTAATACACTGAATATGGAGAATAGGTGGTTTAGAATTGTGACATTATATATTTTAATAACATTATTTAG
>LQRL01185444.1:19549-31453 GCA_001703475.1 Hydroides elegans
CTAAATAAGTCACTGTGACTCATCAATAATATCTGTGTCGAGTCCCTATATTAACGATTTTTTTTAAAGTTGAGGTGCAGACCGCAAAACAATATTAAATCAAGATTGGAAATTGAATATTAACTAAACTTTTTTATTTATATATATACCAAAACATATAAATTTCTCTATATGATGAATTTCCGTAACAGAGTCTTCGATTCCTTTCCACTTATATAATCATTTAAACATAAGATTTGTTGTATAAAACTGGGTTATTATGTAATAAAAAGAGCACATGACGTGCCGTTCCCTTAAACATATATTACCATAAAATTCTGACCTGGAATATTTTGACCATACATTCAATCTTGGAGAGTGGAAGGGTGGGAGGAACACCTTTATTGTTTTTTTTTTCACAATAATTAATGACAGTAATTATTTTGAAATTCGATAAACTGGATTGCATTATTTGATTAACTGTTATTTACATGATATGATAGGTAATTTGCTTCCATTAAACATTTAATTTTTTTCGCAAAAGGTGTTCCTTTTCCGACCAAGCTGATTAGAAAAGACGAAACAGCACAGCTGGCTTGGAAAAAAAGTGAACACCTTTTCGCAAAATGTAAATGTTCAAAAACCATTATTTTGTTGTCGTTGGATTTCCTTTATAAAATTCTACCCATTAAAATAGACACGGTCTTAAATTGTATCATTGGTTGCCTAAATTATTAAACTAGTTTTGATAAAATTATATTATTGATTGTCTGAATCATTAAAACCTATTTTTGTCATATAGAAAATATTTTGAAAAAATATAGAGGAAAAGATTGCAGATAAATTGTACTCTACGAGTATTAGATCATCAAGTTTATATTTTTATTTATTCATTTTTTCACTTCTTTTAAAAATAAAACTTAAGCTACAACCCATATATTTGCGCCCTTTAGCTCATAGACCTCTATGTAATAAAGATATAAAAGTTAATTATATAATCATAAACATGATATAAAAGAATGTATATATATAACTTTTATTCACATTTACCCTTCTACATCAAACATATAGACATTTATAACATAATCCTGTATACATTATGTAGAATAATATACTAATCATATTCTTTATGATTTTACAGTGTAAAAAATGCGGCTGTGGCGTATCATTCCACAGAGGAACCCAATGTAAAAGAGGAGCGAATTGCAATGGTACTATCGTCAAACATGGATCGGGTCCTTCTAGAGAATAGAAAAAAATTAATTGGACTAGCTTAAACTCGTTCTTGTCAAATAATGAACTGTGACAACGATTGCGAAAAATGTTATTAGAATGAACAAAATATGCGGGTATTGTGGTATATATATGACTTTCGTTCAAACGCGAATACCATGGATATTACAATGGAATTAAAAGTCTTCAAAATACCCGTTAAGATAAGTGTTTTAATTTTTGAAGTATCAGTTGCATACATGTTCATTAAAAACACATTTGCATCAGACGATATAGTTTATTTTATCTTAATATGATTGTAAATCAGAATATACGTCACCTATTTTTCATGTGAAATATTTTTCTTATTGTGTTGATTATTTTGCACCTATTAATTTTAAACTTTTCTTCTTATGTTATAATTGCATGTCGTAACTTTATTGTGCATTTTAATAAAAAAAATACCTTAAATTGCCTAAATGTTATTGAAATTAATTTTCATAAACGCACAGGGTAAGGAAGAAACAAAATAGAGAGGGTTGAACATTTACATTATGACTTTAACCTTTTCCTTAGGCTTACAGTTATCATTACTATCAAATATGAAGTATAAAATTGTTATTTGTATGAAACCAAATATGTTACACATATTGATATCTGGAAAAAGTAATAAAAAAAAACCACATGAATGCGCCGTTTTGCATTTTCAATAGTATACTGTCCAAAAAAAGGCAAGCCACCCCTCCAGATTTTATCATCAACGTACAGCGTATGCAGAAAATGCGAATCCGGCCGAAAAAGTTTCCGCCCAAAAAGTTACCGGCCATAAAGTTTCCAAAATTGACAACATAGGACAAAAAGTTTCTGGTCAAAACTATCAAAATAAAGATAATGAACATTATCATTTTTCTTATTATAATATCGACAGTGTTGTAGGGCCGAAAGCCAATAGGAAATTAACTTTTTTTGCACAAGTTGAATATTTAAGCACCTTTTTGGATGGAAACTGGTGGGGCTTGAAGTTGTTTGACAGTGTATATAGGAAAGCACTTATCTGCCTTGACCTTGACCTTGGCATGTAACATAGATAATGAAAATGTGGGTTTGCCGCTATGAGGGCTTGTTGTCCATAGAGATGACTATTCCGAAATTGTATTTTATTTATAACATTCAACGTATTTCTTCAGAATAAGTTGTTACTCGATGGGTATCTAGGCCTTACTTTACTATTAAGATATTCTCTCGGTAAGCGATTTAGTAGCGTCACTAAAATTAGCAAAAAATCGGGTCACCAACCGCCTGGAACCTCGTAAAAGGTAACCCAGATAATTGTATCTTGAAATACAAAAGTATATTCGTCGACACATATTGTTATATAAGTGAAAATATATATTTCTCTGTTCTTTTCTATTAATGATATGATGTAGTTTCCAATCAAACTCATTTGAAAGTTGAATACGTAACAACAGTTATAAGAATTTATTTATATATCAAAGAATTAAACAAAGTTTATTGCTTGAAATTCAATTTATTTTATGCATTTCATTGATCTTATTATACAAGAGCTGATATACATATGTATATTTATCATATTCATTTACCATTATACGTCGGCTCACAATTCATGAAAATGAATAATATACATGTAACATTCACGAAATCCAGTTCGAGTAGATTTCAGTTTATGTATTAATGTAATTCGGTTATTCATGAAGATTGTTACACCAGTTGAGGAGTTCAAACATATCAATCATCATCAATTTCTAATTCAACAGTCCAACGTCATACAATACAAACATTTCACTTCAATTAATTAGGGATTTTTGGAGTCATCCTGGAACTTCGAAAAGTCGATTGCCGGTTGTTCTGCGCAGGAAAGGAGAAGATTATCTCTGTAATAACAAAAACACAGTTAAACAAGATTGTCAAGGACAATGACCCAGCTTTAGTTTATAGCTTTAGTTATCTCTGTAATAACAAAAACGCAGTTAAACAAGATTGTCAAGGACAATGACCCAGCTTTAGTTTATAGTTTTAGTTATTTCTGTATTAACAAAAACGCAGTTAAACAAGATTGTCAAGGACAATAACCCAGCTTTAGTTTATAGCTTTAGTTATATCTGTAATAATAAAAACGCAGTTGTGACAAGACGCTAGTTTACAGAAGAAGTAGGGTGAAATGAGAGAGAATAAAGAAATATCTAAATAAGTAGCGTGAGCTTTGTTACACAGTGCCAATAGATTCTCTGCCATTACAGCAAATTGGATGGTTATAGAAAATACAAGAATGTACATGAAATTTTTATAGCTACAAAAAAACTATGTTTGAAAAAAGCACATCACAAAATATATCGAGGAGTCGATATTTAAAGACATAAATAAAGAGAAGAGACGAGTTATTTTCAAGTAAGTAACGTGAGTGTTACTGTATAATGCCCATACATAGTATTAAGTATCAATTATGCTTGTAATAATAGATACAGAAATGATCCTATCGTTCATTGCGTTTTTATAAATTGTTGATTGCATTAATAAACATATAGCATGTTTGACATATCGCTGGGAACGATTATTTTCGCAATTGGCGAATATTATTACTAGTGGCGATTATTTTCACGAGGAGCGATAAGTGTTTGTCAATCAATGCAAGGTAAATTTGTTTGTAGAATATTGAAATTACAAGATTTTCGCCAATATTATCACTAAATTTGGTCGAAAAGTGCTCTCAGTGATTTTATGAAATCGGGGACTAATTCAATATCTATGAAAATGTAAATGACGTCACTTACTCTCCGTCCTCGACAAATTCCTCAAAAGCAAATTGTGGAATTTCGCCCGGGAAGTCAAGAGTTGCACATAGAAGGCCAGACATAGTCATTGAGCGGATTTCGATCAGTTGATCTGCAAAAAAATCATATATTTGTTTATAGATATTTGTATAACTCACAAATTATTAAATGAAGGCACAAAACATTTTGTGAGAAAAACATAGTAGAGTGAAAATGGGGTTTCTGTGCCAAATTAGGAAGCTTGGTGGTCAAGTCAGTATAGTGGCTGACCAGCCAAGTGGTATTGAATCGGCGGCGTGAGTTCGAGCCCGGCTCATGTCAGATATCAATATGTTTTTCAGCTGCTTCCTAGGGTTCACAACGGTCTCGTTATATGATACTTACACTCGGTGCTATAGCTAGTTTAGGGATTGATTATTGTAAAATGCCACATGTGGCTATAGATAGTTAGGGAATTAAATAAAAAGAACTTATATAAGTATCTATCATATAACGTGGCGGTGATAATTATCGGTTTATATAAATAATAGAATTGTAATTGAATATTGTAAAGCGGTTAGGTCAGGTCATGGATCTGTAAATAATCGCTATAAAAAAAAAAAAAACTAAAATGAGAGTGACACAAAGAGGTCATACACGGTCATGCTGTGGATTTAGTTGATCTGAAATGTAATTGTTATAGTAATATGCAGTAAAAACAGTTAATATGAAATTTAATAATTACTGATTTGAAGAAAGATTTGCTTAATAATAGTGCGGTCAAGCATTTAAGGAGTTTAAATTCAATCACTGCGAAATTCACAGAAAATATAAAAAACGCAGCTAAATAGAATTTAATAAATAATTTCTTAGAATTGTGCTGTAATGACATGAAATACCACTCCTAGATCGCACAGAACCTCATCATGACCTCATGCTAAGCTCATATGAGCAAACTTTAGGTCAGCAAGAGCTCATGATGACGTTTTGTGAAATCAGGGCAAAAGCCTGCCCGCACTTACAGTAATGCTTTCAAATATGAAGAGAACAAACAACTCACCTCCAGTAAAGCTCCAATCCTGCTCTCCCTGTTCATACCAGAAGCGATCACCGAGTTTAATTCGCAGAAATTGGTCCGACATCATTTTCTTGAACAGATCTCCGGTCTTTGCTCCATTGTTATGACGCTCGAGAAGGCCGCCGGGGTACACATCGATGTCCCAGGGATCACTGGGAAATGATATAAATATATATTTATTTGATGATGTTTAATTTAATATAAATACGCATAAATATATTGACTTCATACGCATAAATATATGTATACGACATACGCATAAATGTATTGACTGCATACACATACAAGTATATATCTTAACGAAATGCGCACACATTTATTAACAATATACGAATAAAATTCGACTATATATGTATAAATATAACTAATATATACGCATACATATATTGACTGTATTCAAATAAACATACTATTTATGTTAACTACAAACGCATGAATTTTATGACTACATACTTATTATTATATTGACTATGATGCATTAATGTAAGAATAACATACGCATAAATTGATTATAAACGAATAAATGTATTAACTACATACTCGTAAATGCTGCTGAGTTTCTGCCATTCGTTGTCATTAAACCAGCTTGGTGTTTGTTCCCAGGAATCAGTTGTTTCTAAACCATAATGTTCCCGATATGCCATATATCCTGGAACACAAAACCAGTTATTTATAACCATAGTTAAATCAAATTATTATTCTATCAATTAAGAATAGAATAGTTATATATAGTTATACCCTTAGATAAGATAAGATTACAGACCCAATCTATGATTGCTGCAAATTTAATGATTTTAGTTATCTAAAATGATCGTAGTATCTTAAAACTTAAGTGATATTGAAATTACAATATTTCCTTTAGAAGTCGCAGATATATGGCCTCGCTCTATTATAACATAAACAAGAGAATTTAGGCTGGAAATTTTTAATTCTTTAATTGTATACATTTTAAGCCATTAACCATGGCCCCCCGTTGCATAGTCGTTGCAAACATAATACATGTAGATCTACAGATTCTAATAACGGTCAGATCACATATGCGGGATTGTTTGGTCCAGAGGGTGTAGTATTTAGACTGTATTTTCATAATTGGGACATGTTTGTTGAAGGAAATATACCTTGCAATACATGATCCCTGTCCCATTTGGACATTCAACGCAAACAGACCATAACAAAAAGTCACCTTATTACTTGGATCATCAGTGGACAAGTCGAGTCTATTTGATTATCAATTAATTATCAATTATCGATAGTCAATTATCAATTTCAATCAATACCTGGCAATCCGTGATCCCTGTCCCCTTTGGACATTCAACGCAAACATGTCAGCACTAAATGTTTCTTCATTACATGGATCATCAGTGGATAGGTAGAGTCTATTCGATTATCAATTAATTATCGATAATTAATTATCAATACCTGGCAATCCGTGATCTCGTCCCCTCTGGACATTCAACGCGAACAGGTCAGCACCAAATGTATTCACATCACTCGGGTCATCAGTGAACAAGTATTCGGTTATTTCCTCTGTGTACCACAGGTCTACACGTTCGCTGGGCTCCTCTAGGATTCCTAGAACTATGGCGTCGATACCGGGTACGTTGTCTCCGGCAGGGCTCTTGTAGATGGTCGTCGGGTTGTTGTATAGCTGCGTATGGGAATAAAAAGTTAATGTATTAAGACATGATTAACGTTGTATATTTGGTTTCCGCAATAGCTTGATATTTGTAGATAGTCGTTGGATTGTTCCACAGCTATGTTTAGGATAAAGAGTTGAAGATTAGAATAAAGTTAAACCTAATGAATGTTTTGAGGATTTGTTTGAAAACGCTCTTCATCTGACATTATACATTATTTACGGTATAACGTGTTTATAACTTTTGTTTGATTCTTAGCGCATTTATTTATTGCTATTTATATTTTTGCGGGCGTTGGGGAGGGGCGGTAGGGGTTATTTGCATCTACAGATTCGTTCACAGATTTGCTCTAGGGTTCATAACTCGTAGATCGTCGGCGGGTTGTTAAATAGCTATTTATAAAATGGATGGTATAGAATGGCACGTTTAAGATATAATTCTATGGGTTTACATAACCAATAAATATTTCCTATGTGTCCTTGTTAACCATTTCAATCAAATTTGGTGATATCTCCACCGGGAATGTTTTACACGACTGTAATTTGACCGGATAACGAAATTGGCAAACCAAATAGTTACTGCGGCCTAACGTTAGAGCACCCGCCTCGTAATCTCAAGGTTCCGGTGTTGGGGTGGTTTAGTTGTCGCGGTGAAATAGTTGTCGTTTCTCCATATTCTCTTAATAAGTGGTGCTTTGGGTTGAGCTATGAGCAACAACTATTTCAACGGAGAAAAACATATAATTTGCGAGGTCTTTTCGGGGTTTTGTGTACATTTTGTATTAAAATATAATCAGCTCTTTATCGGGTGTAAATATATAAAGTATGATAAAATAAATGCTAACGTGTTTTGATATTAATTCTGATCGATGGATTTTTTCCCGTGTTTTGAATATAAACCGTTTTCGATTCACTGTTCTCGTCGAAAAAAGTTGTCGACAACTATTTCACCGACGACAACTATTCCGCTGCAACACCTGCTTTATATCCAACCCGGGGCTTTGATACTGATACTCAAAAATCTAATGTGTTTCTCTTCTTAACTCGGAACCCCCAATTCGCCCATTGCAGTTGGGTTTCGAAATTTTCTTTAATAAAATGTAAATAAAATAGGAATAATGCCCGAAGGGTTCATATCAATATGTTTATTGACCCGAAGGACGGGCATAGCAATGCCAAACCCCGAAGGGCGCTGGCATTACTTTTCCCAATCCAGAGGGTCAATAACCATATTGGTATTGATCCTGAGGATTTTATTCCCGTAACAAAATAAGATATAAAACTTAAAGTTTGAAATATTCAGGGCCGCCATTACCAGGCAATATAAAAAATGATATTGACCGGGTGATATTGCCCTGGAAGCGCGTCAAACATGTACATGTAATAGAAATAATACCCGAAGGGTCCTAATCAAAATGGTTATTGGCCCGAGGGATAGGTTAAAGTAATGCCCAAGCCCGAAGGGCGCGGGCATTACTTTTCCCTATCCCGAGGGCCAATAACCATTTTGATTAGGTCCCTGAGGATTTTATTTCTTTTATTATATGAATATCCGCTTTTTCGAACACTTTTCAGAGTTTGAAATGTGAACTATATTTGCGTAACGTTTGCGTAACGTTTACGAAACGTAGCGTAAAATGGCTAATTCCGAAACAATCCAACCTACCTTGGTAAAAAGTGGTTTCAAAACATTCAAAACAGGCATGTCGGCTTATGTAGCGATTTGAGTTTGTCCAAAGTCACTAGATATACTTCATATTAACGTGTCTTTGGACAAACTCTAAATATATTTTAATGTAAAACAAAAACACTCTTATTTCGCTGTCTCGAACGTTCCACTTTTCCATTTTTTTAACGTTGATGATTCTGCGATTGTTTCAATAAAACTATTCCACTTGCTAATTCATTTGAATTAATTATTCACTTCACATTTCATTACAAAAATGTCCACATCAACACTTCGTTCAGATCCTTCGAAACAAATTTTTAATACGTTTAAAAGTTTTATATCCTTTCAGTCCTTTTATAACTGTTATCATTGTCAATTTCTCTGTTCTTTGAAATTGATAGCATTGCGTTTAATTGCTAATTTCTCTAGAAAATATCGTAACAACCCACTTTATTTCACAAAAACAATCCATTGCACATTCTTTTCATAACTGCAGTAAACAACATGTCACACACGTCAGACTGAAATGTCATAATTCAAGTAGATAAATTCTGATTGACGTGCCTGATTGACAGGGTGCAGTAGCGACAAGGGCATTCGCCTATATCGCTGGTCATAACGCACTAATGCACTCATATATAAAGCGAGTGAAGGCGCATAGTTTTCCAATTGGCGCGTTTGCTCAAGCCGTTAGAGCGCAGGGTCAATGGGGCGAACCTGGGTTCGAGTCCAGATCAAGACGATTCAATTTTTTTTACATTTTTTTTCTCACCAAATATGATATTACCACGCACCCGGTCCATATCACAAACGATATGGACCGGGTGATATTGCCCTCTAAACCCATTATTTTCCACCATCCATATGATAAAATAAGATAAAATAAAGGTTGACAAACCTCTCGCATGCGCACACACGTTTCCGGTTGACTTTCTGCGTTCGCATTGTCACCAGCGCATTCGGTTGCAACTGGTTAATAAAATAAAAAGACAAAATTATGTATGATATTTGGGACTCAAGAAATAGGATGCAACAATTTTCACTATTATCAATTGGTTGAAACTGACTGATTAAATAACGAAACAAAATCATATATAATCTAAGGTATTCAATGGGATGCACCATTTCTCACTAAACATTTTCGGGCACATCGTATTTTGAGAGCTGAATATATCTTTATAGTGGACTCCAGATAAATACAATTAATTCTTTAAACATATAAAATGGGTCAACATTTATCGCAATACTTATACGTTTTTTTTTGCATTCGATGTCCGGTGTATAATTAGACAGTCATATTATGCGTTTGTGTTTTCATAACTGAGGTTCTTGGTTGTGTATAAGTAAGTTCATTGATTAGTTTGTTCACTTGAAAAAAATAAAAATAAAATAAAAACACCATATACTTGGTAACGTTTTCAACTCTCCCAGATTAATGGTGCGTTCAGCGGCCCTTTGCGTATGCGTTTTCGGATTTTAGAATGGTATAGAATATAAAATATTCTAGCGGTATTAATTCCGCGGGGTTTACTACTAGTTTATACCATTTTAAATTCCGCAGACGCAAAGGGCCGTGAACGCACCATAATATATTCTTTAATAAGTCAGCGAGGGACACTTGGCTTGTGGCTCAATGAAATTTAATTTAAAAAACTCCTACCTCCTTGGAATTTGGAAATGAATCGGACATAATCGTTGATTTCCGAATGGCCGAATCGGTAGCCAGCGGTAGAGAAGACGTTTGCAATCGTTGGGTTGACCGAGGAGTTGTACACTGTAATGAAATGGATGTAAAATGCAAACATGTATAGATGCATTGGATTGATACATACATATGAATCGAGCAAGTCAGCTCTAGAAAGAAAATGTATCTTTATCCTTGATAAGTTTTATTTTAAATGTAAATCCTCTTTCAGATATTCTATGGCTTCTGGAACATTGTATCAGGAACACTTAAGAAACTGTTAAGCGTCGATTTTGTCAGATACCACAATGGGCTAACACAACCCCTCTAAGCGATGGTCTACATAATGGGTAATACGAAAAACCCCAGTCTACACAAAACCTAATCATGAGCTCATGGTGACCTAAAATAACTCATATGAGATCAGCATGAGGTCATGATGAGGTTTCGTGTAGACTGCTACCCCATCCCCAACCCCCTTCCACCAATATCTCATGCCATAAGTTAATCGGCGCGCAGCCTCTTTCTTTCGATTTCTTAATATGATTTACTGATGTCCATCGGTTCAGAATAATATAGTTACACCCTGCCTTTAATATTCACCTTTGACATGAGCGTCCGAAATCGACGTGACGCCTTGTCTCAGTTGAGTGGCGTCCGGTTGAATCTTGGCGCCACCGTATTTCGCATATTTCTCTCGTCATTTGGTCCCACCCAAGAACAGTCACATCCCCTCCCATTTCTCAACCTAAAATACTAACCATCTACATGAGCGTCCGAAATAAAGGTGACACCCTGACTCCTTTCGGTGGCGTCCGGTTCAATCTTGGCACCCCCGTATTCTGGATATTCCTCTCGCCACTCGGTTCGGCCCAAGAGCAGCTTGAGATATTCGTTGTAGGTAATGTGTTGGGTAATTGCTATGACCATGCGTCTTGCTTCCTGTGATTAATTAAATGAAATATGTTAAGTCCATTTTGAAAGCCTCGTACTGTCATGATAATGAAAAAAAATAAATAACGGAGGCATGGAATTCACATTTAGGCACTTGGTCACCCAACGTCCATTTGGGAAAAAATCAGGCTTGAGCTCAGATTCAATTGTATCCTTTTACACTTTAGTTTTGTGCCGATATGGGGGCTTTTGAAACATATCAACTCTACTTAAGAGTGTTTCGATGTTGCAATTGCACAATCAAAATGCCTGATTTTGCTTCTCTATGTGCATTTTTAAGCCATTTACCAACACAATAATATTTTGTTCACCTCCACCCCTCTATAATATTTTAAACTTGAAATATTGGTAATGAGAACTACTATTTAGTTTACCTGAAAGAGGGTTTCGCCATCCCAGCTCGGGTTTTGAGCAAAGAGCTCTTCCTCGATATAGTTGTGGAATCGGACCCACAGAGTATGGAACGCAGCGAGACCCGGTTGGACATTGCGTCTCGAGTCACCTATAGCAACAAAGGTATATAAAAATGTAAAAAAAAGTAATCAAAGAAAAATGAATCAAGCTACGTCCGGTGAATAATTTTACTGTTACAGCCATTTTGGTCAACGTTTCTTATAACATACCAGCTTTTAATGAGCTAGCTGAAATCAAACTTATATTCGATTTAAATATTCAATCGTTCTGAAACATTGCCATATATTTCCTTTCACTCGGTTCTGAAACATTGCCATAGATTTGTTATCACTCTCTTTTTCTCTCTATCACTTTCCCCTAGTCCGTACACTCTTCTCACTCCCTTCATCAGTCCCTTTAGTCCTCCCGTCCTCCCTTCCAGCCTCCCTCCCTCTATCTATCTACCACCCCCTTCTCTCTCTCTCTCTCTCTCTCTCTCTCTCTCTCTCTCTCTCTCTCTCTCTCTCTTTT
>LQRL01185460.1:13603-31391 GCA_001703475.1 Hydroides elegans
GTAATTCATTGATACATAAGAAGCTTCACATTCTATAGCAATTTAATTGATGAGATATTTCTGAAAATAAGGAGAAACTCGATGTTCTAACGTTCAACCGTTCAATGCTAAGGGTAGTCAAGAACGTATAGTAATTGTTTGTTGTGGAATTATGACGTAATGGCATATATTGTTTATGACGCAACAAATATGTAAGAATAATGACGACAAGTGTTACTTGTTTCTGCGTCTTTAGTGAATGGTATATGCATAGTCTGCATAAATAAAGTCTCTCGATTATATTTGCATTCAACTTTGAACCGTTGAACGGAAGAGCGTACGAGATGTGCAACCGTTCAAACTTGCATTTAATCGACATTTGGCATACATAAACTTTGAACGGTTGAACCTTAGTGCAGCGCGTTGAACGTTTCAAATCTTTGGACATGAATGATTTAAATGTATCATTACTATTGTATTTTGGTTGCCATGTCAAACGAGACAACAAACGAAAACTATCCCTTATTATCAAATTTCATCCTATATAAACCTAAATATGTCTTTCCGAAATGCCACAGGTCATATTACGACTTGAAAAATAACTGTTTTTTTTCAATACATTTGTCACTTTAATTTTTGTTGATAATATAAGATACTTCGAGAGGGAGGTTGTGAATATTTGAAAGAGCAAGAATGAAAGACAATAGAATAACAAACAAGGCAAAACTTTAGTTATTGGACCATCGAAGTTGTTTGTCAGCAAATGAAATAAGATAGAATAATATCTAACGAATTTCAAAACACACACAATAAACAAATGTAGGCATATCTAGGCGGTCATATCCCAAACCCATCCAAATCAGGCCAATTAACATGGACTGTTTTGCGAGCAGCCCATATAAGGTGTTTGTTTATGCTGTTTGACCATGTATGTAGAATTATTGAATGACATCGTTTCTATGCATAAGGGATATTGGCTGAATAACATGCATTTTGTTTGTTTGCTGTTGCTAACACTTTTCGAGAATTGCAAAAAAGAAACGTACAGGTGTGGGAAAAATCGCAAAGCAATAAAGCGTTTTTAGATTTTAAAAAGACATATGAATAAAAAAAGTTATTTGAGATACAAGTGGTTTGTTAACAAATTCTACTTGGAATAGCTTCAAACCTGTGAATTATATTGCTATCAACATTTCAAATGAATTCATTTTTTATCCACAAATTCTCGCATCTATATGGTAATTTTTGAAATTTTGAGAATATATCAATGTTGAAAATAAACACCTTTTTGAGGAACCACTCGTGGAGTGCTCTTCATAAAATGTCGCAATGAGAAGTGATTGTTTGGATTCAAAAGGATTTGATGAAAATTCACGTATCAAAACACACCGATTTCGGAATTGCATATCCATGTTTTGGAAGTACACATTATATCATAAAGATTTAATGAACATTATATGTTTTGTCATCAATCGATTTATCGTCATATAAGAGAGAATGGGCATTATTATTTTTATTTTATTTTTTATTTATTATTGAGTATTTATCTGCGCTTATTACATTTAAATATAAATACCTAAGCGCTTACAATAAAGACATTGATTAATATTATTACAATGTTGCTAGTTGACTAAAATAATGACTAGTTGACTAAAACACATTGAATTGCTTAATTAACAATACACCTTGGTAAACAAATGAGTTTTTAACTGCTTCTTGAAAATAACCAAGCTACTCGCATTTTTATAATAAACTAATCTTCCGAATGGAAATGTGTAACTAGTGAAAATTAATAGTGCTCCTATTGAAAGGGTAAAAAAAACATATTGAAAGTCATGTTATAACTGCATGAATGGTCAACTGGTTTTGTTCATAGATTTGGCATGCATGTCTCAGCGAATTACAATGATTTTAATTTGATTTATAAGATTTTGAGATTTGGTGATTCCATATGCTATTATTAAATAATATAGGTGAATCATTATAGTTTTATAAACTCTGAAATATTCAGTTCTTAGTAGTGTATATCAATACAGATTAAACTAATCTAAATCAATAATTAAGATACAAGCAATATTTAGTAACGTTTTGAGGTTAAGTAAGCTTAACATTTTATGCAAATTTGTAAATCATTATTTCCGAGTAAGAGAGATAAAATCATGGGAACCTCTTATTTCATATAAGTAACACCGCACATTTCTATGTGAAACTATTTGAACTAGCTTTTTTGAAGTTATATAACGCGCTATCGATCAACCAAATAATAAGCTATTTATGTATTATTCAATACTCAATTATCAAATACAATAAAAATTATTTTAATACCAAAGCACATGGCTTTGTTTACGAAATTAACTAATTTTCATTTCAATTTATAGGACATACAAAATCTTGCCAACTAATAACGTGAAACCCAGGGTGATGGACGTTCCCATAGTATTAGCGTTCTAAACCTTATCGTTACACTGATTCCAATTACTTTGAAAGGATGATCCGTAACCCAATGTAGCAGTAGTATACAGCCCTTCATTTGGTCAGCATTCGATATACATAATTTGAACCAAAATCAGTTCGCTTTAAGAATCAACTAAGCCACAAATCCGTGCAAATTAACATTTTGTTAAATTGGAAACTATTTATGAACGAATGCATTATGCATTATAGTAATCTGAAATTCAATTTGTATAATAATGACAGTTTCTAAATTGGTATTTGTCTGTACATTTGTTGCTTAAGAATTCTATTGAGGATTGATTTGATTTTAGTATTGCTTTATGGCTTTATTATATATTAATATATGGTTCAATGAATAAATACTTAAAATGCGTTAGATTGTTACATCTTAAATAGCAGCTTTAAGTTAACCAATTACACTCTTTCAAACGCCTAGTTTGTATAACCAAATTAGTTCAAAAGTTCGTCGTCATAGGTGGAAACATAAGCTGCTGTTTCGATATCTTTGCCATGAGAACGATAATTATGATATATAAACGTTGTCTTAAAAAAACTGTTGCAAATATAGAATAGGACAAGGGTATTTGGCAAGTGCTATGGTAGTGGTGTGAACATATAGCCAACGGATTTTCTCGTCAGCATGTGCTCGAAGGTTTATCCTCATGTAACACGATTCATGATGATATTGTATTAATACATAAGACTTCTGATCTTGCTGAAAGATATGTCTATCAATTTAGCAAATTTGAAAATCATGAATGTTCGAACACGATAACGCCCAGCTCCACTCTGTCAAATATTTCATATAGTGTCACAATGTTAACATGATTCGCATTCTTGATGTATAAAATATCCATATAGCATAAATAATTTCAGCTTTTCCAAAAGTAAAGCATGCCAATGGATTATCTGGTTCAGTCGAGACAGTTCTTTATCAACCTTTTCATTGACGAGCTCTTCTTTTTATCTTTTAGATGAGGAGACCAAACTCATGCATATATTAAACGGATGACATGTGATGCATTGAAACTAATATATAGAACGGTATGATGGTTTATATTTCATTGAGTGTATGTGTATACAATGATTGAAGGATATATTCTGCATTATTGTTTTATGCCCAAATGAAATTATATGTAATTCGATGTTATATTTTTTTTTTCATTTGGGAAAATGAATATAAGTATCATGAAGTATGAAATGGTGAGAGATTAATTAGAATTAAACAAGCTTTGTCATTATTTTTCATATAAAGCTTAAACCAGGGCGCGTTACAAAAGTATGCATTTAACACTGAAAGCTAAATATATCAAATACTAGAATAAAACCAAACTAGATACTTTAGAATTTTAGAATTTAATGCTTTATTGAACAAAAACGTGTTTAAACGCGTGTTTACAGCACTTTGGTGGAACAAAGCTTGTTTTTTAAAACACAACGAATACCACTTAACATGTATAAAAGAACTAGATATTTAAATATGTCTTACATTTTGCATTGTGGTGATAAAGAATGACAAAACAATTTGTGTAAGTTGAATTATTTTCTGTTTAATATCAACTAATTCCCATCTGGAAATGCGACATCTACCGTGATTAGCTTGGATATATGTTCAACAGGCGTAAGCGCCGAGACTCCCCCCTGTAAATGTACACATAAAAAGTAAACAAACCATTCGGAACAATTATGCTGTGTCCTTCACCTTTCAGATGTAAACAAGCGTACCTGCAGCAGTTATAAACATTTTGTATTGCTATAAGTTTTTTGTGAGGATATTTATCAATTTCTTTAAATTCAAGAAATTAAGTTATTATCTGACTTGCTCTGCAATTGCCAAGGTGTTTTTCGAATAAAAAGTACTAAAAGTTGGGCGATAATAGGTAAGCTGAACTTTTTTGTAAAACTTCTTTTAAAAAGTGTTGAAATGAAAGGTATGTGTATGTACATGTATATTTTAGGGGTTTTGCCAGATTTCGAGACAGGGAACGGTCAAATGCCAAAATGGACATCAAATAACGATGTAGATCTGGGCTGTCCGTCTGACTGGCATGTATGCTTGAAATGAGCTTGTTCAGGCTACAACGTCCGAATAAATTATCGTAGATACATGGAAATATGCTCAGATGAAAGTTATTGGTGTGTAAAAGTGCCTGTTGGTACTTTTGATTAGATTAAAAAAAACGCAAGCGGTCGAAAACTGGCAAAAGCACTAGAAGGTTGGGGGCCTTTAGATCTGAGCTGAGAAAACCGGAAATGGCAGAATTTGGTCACAATGGCCAAAACAGCGCCTTTACAAAACATGGATGTGCCTTTTGACCATTTCGGTCAAAACATCCGACCGGAAGTTGTCAAATTGGCCAAAATAGCCAAAAATATCGGTTTTTCAACACTTGAACTTTTACGGGCTAGAACTTTTGAACGGATGGTCATATAGACTAGGAAATAGGCTCAAATGAAAGGTCTCGAAGTGTAAATGTGCCTTTTGACAGTTTCGCGCTCCAAAAACAGCGGTTTTTTTTTTCGAAAATTGAGCTTGTACGGGCTAGAACTTTTGAGCGGAAGGGCATAGAGACGTGTTTATAGGCTATAATGAAAGGTCTCGAAATGTAGATATGCCATTTAACAGTTTCGGCCAGATTCGGCCACCGAAAATGGCCGATTTTGGCCAAAATGTCAACCAAACAGCACCCTTTCCAAATATGAGCTTGTACGGGCTAGAAATAATGAACGGAAGGTCATAGAGACTTGGTTATAGGCTCCAATGAAATGTCACGAGGTGTAGATGTGCCTTTTGACGGTTTCGGCCAGATTCGGCCACCGGAAATGGCAGAATTTTGCCACATTTGCCAAAACAGTGTTTTTTCCTAAATATGAGCTTGTACGGGCTAAAAGTTCTAGCCCGTACAAGAAAGCGATGACGGACGGACGGACCTGTCCTAATTATCACAACAATTTCATTTTGAGTTGGCCAACCACTGAGTCCTTCAATGGTCATAATTTTATAATTAATTTACATTTTCAAAGCTGGTTATGTATTTAGAAAGTCTACTGTTTGGGCAGTATCGCCGAAAAGAAGGTTAAAGCATTTAATTTACTAAAATGTCAAAACTGTCAAAATTGAAAAGAGACGCCATCTAAATTTCAATTATAAACCGTATTCCATATTAATGATTTTCATGAGGAAAGGTTGTTTGGTTATTAAACTGTATATGTCAGTAAATAAAATAATAAATACCTTTGATTTTGCTTTATTCACCTTTCTTTTCACTTCGAATATTTTGCCGTCTAGACGTCTAGCAGCTAGCTTGGCTTTTATTTGACTGTCTCCCTACTTTTGTCTCAATCCTATTTTCTTTGGTATTGCATTCAAAACCAAAACTTTTCCGAAACTACCATTTTGTAAACAATATTATTTTTTCGGGGGAGGGCCTCGGCGCCTGAGCGGCCTCGTTATATAATAGGATAGGATCTTATCCGCTGCAGCAAGTATCTTGATATTCAATGTGTAGTTAGGATGCTGTTGATATCACAGATTTCGAACGCAGTTGGTATGTCGATGTATCTGAGTAACAATACATGGTTATTTTTTAGTATAAGACCTAACGTCGGTTTCTTGAGTACATGCTTTTTTGGCCGCTCTCGTGCATTTATCCAGCATTTATTATTGTCGAATGTGCTCATTGTCATTGACTATGTATTTTATAATGCTAAGTGTATTATTTAAACAATGTAAGCAGGAACTCAGTTGGCACATGGATCATATCCTTTACATCTTCTTTAGATTGTCGAAAAGGCCAAGAAATAGCCTCATCAGAAAAAAATGAAAGAGTTTTTTGTTTTTCTGAGCTAAGTTCCAGGGCTAGTATCCAAAAATGGATAAGAAATACTGTGTGCTTGATCATGAAATATACTTTGATATCATTCGACAATATAACAGATGATGAGTGTGTACTCCCTATACTGTGAAGTAAAATTAAATAATACTGATATGTTATTGAGGAATCTTTATACAAAGAAATAGAGAGGTTGTGTAGAATGTCAAAAATAGGCTAGACTGTCGTAAATTTCATGTAAACAATCTAATATATCACTAGAGAGTTTGTGCAGGTTTAAAAAATCTTTCAGGTAATAGCCATTGACCCAAATATGACCAATCGCATTGCCTGTTACTGGATTGTTTACATGAAATTTACGACAGTCTAGCCTATTTTTGACATTCTGCACAACCTCTCTATTACCAATTTTGGTATGTGCAAATTTGTTATCGAGTATTTTTGCATTTAGTATTGTTTGGATTTACATTTGCGTATATAAACTTGCAATAAAACTGTATCATTTTGCTCTGAAACTATTCCAAATTTATAGAAAGGAATGGATATTCTTACATAATACAATAAAATGTGTAAATTGGGATATTATCTTAAAGGTCGCATTGGCTATTTACCAACAGATTTTAAACTGGGACTAAATTTTCTAGTAGCTTTTCTTGAATATGTTCTTCACATATCCTTATATTGATCACATGATCGACACGTGACTGTCTTAAAAACGTAAAAACATGAATGACATTTTGTTTTAATAAACTTCGAAATGGCCAACTTTGTCGTATTGTGTGTGTTCGTTATAGGTTTATTATGTTTTAATACATCAAACTCTTTACATATCAAGGGGACATGGTCTTCTAAAAAGTTTTTCACGTTCCTCACACGGTTCGGATTTCAACAAACCAAAATGCACAATGAAACGAACTCACAAGGATATATTTATGGCAACATAACATCAGCTACAGTCCCTGCAAATAGTATCATGCTAGTACTTGTTGATAGTGAATTCTTCTTAGAATACTATGGAAACAGAACTGTAGTCCCAAGACAAAAAGCATGTCTGTCGATGTTTGAGAAAATAAACACAAAGGCATGGGATCCAAAATGTAATCAAAGTGGACCAGAAGATTTTTTGAGGAAGATCCCATGTCCTAAGCATAAACTATGTGAAGATGAAGTTGGGGCTCCTGATTGGGTATTGCCCGGTTTTCAATTCACATTTAGAATAACTAATACGAATCAACCAAGGTAAGAAACAATTTGCTGTACGAGTAAATATAATTTTAAACTTTTTTTCTGTTAACCTAACGATACTTTTTTTTGTTACTTGATCAAATCACTTATACATGATGAAAATAAATCAAAGATATGGCCGAAACTGCTAGAAGGCTGCTATATAATATTCACAGTTCCGACAAAACATTTCCATTTATTGAAATCATAATTTACGAGTAACGTTTGCAAAAACAGGGATTTAATTAATAACAAACTCATAACTGTAACAAAAAGCTATTAAGAAAATTGTATAACATCTATACGATACTTTAGTTGAATATGTGCAACTAGTAACTGTTATTTAATTGTTTATGGACCATGAGTCGGAAATAAACAAACAATTAACACATGATTCTTCTCGTGTAGCTAATCCGTTACTTTATTCAAAATTGAACTCCTACATTTAAATATAAGGTATTTCATTAAAAATCAATCAACATAAATTGTTATCATCAATAAAACATGGAAATTATTTTTTGATGTTTTAGGTTTTGGTACATCAGTACAGTTTCCTGTTTTCATGATTCTTCGAGTAAAACTGGATGTACATGGACATACAATGATGAACACATGAAGCTTGATTTCGATGTTTGGTTTGTGAACGGACACCCTTTTGTGAAACACATTAACCCGTTTGAGCATCAGTTTAGCTTTGAAATGCACGACGTATTTGAGATATACCTTGCGTTTTTCCTGGTATATTTATTTTTGGTTCCACTACAATGCTATGCATTACATAAACAAAAGCATTTATTGCCGATGTTGCTCACTATGTGTATATGTATGGAGTTTATGGGCGTCATATTAAATCAAATACATGTGCTTAAGTTTGCATTTGACGGAACCGGAATTGAAATGTTCAAAGTAGTGGGCAACTTTATCGACAATGCAGCACAATGTCTCTTTATGCTCCTGCTACTCTTGATCATCAAAGGATGGACTATCACGCGCATGGATTTGTTATGGCGGGAAAAGCTGGTTCTGTTTACCACATGGACTATTTACACAATGGCTACGATGGCATTGTTCATATGGAACTTGGTAAACAGTTAAACGTTTATATTTGAAATAATTGATGTAACATATCTGTTTGAATCAAAAGTCCAGCCACATGTTTAGACTAATAAAATTGAAGAGGAGGTACATATTTCTTTTTGGTTACGTCTGTAGATTGATGCATTACTTTATGTTCAATTACATACTAAACTCTCCTACGTTTCGATATTGTTTGTATGAGTTGAATCGAATTGTGTTTAGAACTAGTGTCAATGCCATTTTACAAGGACATCTAATAGGGATGTATCTAAATTATTGCTTAAGTTTGCCCAATCGATTGATTGGTTTTCACCCGTATTAAATTCAGGTTGAAGTAGACATCATAAGTGACAAGGACGAATGGCAGACAAAGCCTGGGTATTTGATTCTCACTTTCCGCATCATCATCATGATTTGGTTCCTCTACGAGCTGAGGGGCACTCTCCAGATGGATGCCACGCGACAGATCAAGGAGTTCTATCTGCATTTTGGCGCCGGATTTCTCGTCTGGTTCGTCTATCTGCCCATCGTCGCGCTCATTCTGTCACAGATCTCGGCACTGTGGCGATACAAGACTATGCTTAGTAAGAGACTTAGCTTTGAATTTAGTTTCTCTTGATGCGATGAGTGTATATTGGGGTTGTGTTGGAGTATCTTGAGTTCGCATTTTACTAGATGATCTTATCATCCGCATCATCAGTATTCAAATTTGATAAGGTTCATAGAAAAACAATAAAGGCTACACAAGATTTAAAAGTTCAATGTTTACCATAATCATACTGACGCCCATCGTTTTCACGATCTTCAGATATGTCTTAAGGGAATAATAGAAGAAGTATTTTTGTAAAAATCAACATATCGTTAATTTATTATTATAAAATCACTGTGTAACAACCAAACACTGTATATGTTTGGTATAAGCATTTATCTTACATACAATATATGTTATTATTTTATTACGATAATTATATATCACCTACCATTCGTTACAGGCGTCATGCTCTCAGCCGACTTTCTGTCCTACTGCGTCATGGTTCACGTGCTGTGGCCCACGCGCAGCGACCTCTACTTCAAGCTGAGCGTCGAATCACCGCGACTGCCGTTGGAGGAACTCGAATTCTCAGGTTTGCTTGAGGAAATATCCAGCGGGAGCAGCAGCAGGGCGACCAGCGTTCTGTCATTGGTTGAGAATACACGGGGTGTTTCAAGAAATCATAGGGTAGTTGGAGGGGGTGGTAGGAATAGTGATATGAAAGGTGTGCTTAATTTGGACAATGGGAATAGTAGGACTGCTGAGAGCGCTGTCCTGTCAGTCGGAAAGAGCATGAAGGTGGGTGATGACAAGATCGAGGGGAGAGAAAGGAGACGCAGTGGTGATATAAACGAAATTGGTGAAGATTGTAAAGTTAGAGAGGGGGGTTCGTCCGTCGGTAACGACCTGATATTGAACACCAAGGAAATCCGCAAAGACAATAGAGAAAGTTTAGAAAAAGAAAAATTGAATCATGAGATCGATGATAGTATTCGGTGTGAATTCTCGTCATCGTTTCAAACGCGTCATTATACAACGGTTTCTGAAAGCAACACTCTTATTTAAGACTGATGTTTTGAATTGATCTTCTTTTGTGGTTTCGGGGCTAAATGAGTAGGCGTCATATTGATTTGCTACCCTATCATGTTTCTCATTGATACTGTTTGATGAGTTCTTTTGTAGGAGAAAATAAGTGACGTTTAGCATCGCTTTCATGTTTGAAAACATCTGTGTATATGAAAATAATCCGTCATTAGACTAAAGTTTTAGTTTTTTTTATAAGGCATGTAGAAACGTTTGCTAAAATGCCATTTCAGATTTAAGCCATGATAATGGTATTCACTTGTCTTGAAAATTCAAGCATTCCACCTGTGTGTTTTGTAAATACAATGAAATGTAAATTATTCACGTTAAATGTAGATGATAAAGTCCTAAAGGGTCGGGGATAACGGAATATATATTAATAATCAATGAAATTGAAAGTGGCCCGTATCCAAACGCAAAATATTTGTTTGTTTATATTTTTAAATAGCAGAGTTACATGTATATCATGTGTGACATGTATATGTGACGACTATTCTATTTTCTCTTTAAGCGTACTTTTAAAGTAGCTCGTTGTTATCATCAAATATACCTTTTTTTGCACTTTCTCGTTCCCTAGCGACGCCTCGATTGCATGTGTTCTCTGTATTCTGACAGAATGCGCTGGTCTGCTGCTCTCGAAAGTTTTTTGCGCTTGCGAGAATTACTTTAGATATTTCTTAGTCTTTATTTCTTTTAGCTCACATGTCATATATTTGGCGTGCTATTTGTTATAGTTTATTTATACATGTATTGTAGTTTGATCGTTGAGCGAAAAATTCAACGACATACTATTGTTATTTAAAAACATTTTATAAAATCAAGTTTTTAATATAATTCCACTTAATACAATCAGTTTATGGTACATTGATGTATCTTTGATGATTGTCTACTCGTCCAAGTCATTATTTCATTCCAACCCTCTTACGTAGATTCATTTTTAAGTACCAATTATATGTTTCCCATTTAGTATGCATGCTTTTTTTCTTATTTAGTCCTTTATGTTTATATTTATATGTTTTATTTTCCTTGTTCATTAGGTGTGCATAAGTATGATAAGCTCGCCATGCACGACAGTGACTCCGATGACTCAATCGAGGTGCTCAACACGACCTCATTCATCACTGCAGCACGAATTCCGCCGAATGCCTCATCAAACTCCCATCCATCCACACAATCTCATCAACATCAAAATGGCGGTTCTGCAGTGAAAAGCAGCCCTCAATCAAGTGCATCTCCATCCCCAGCAGGATCTACCATTGTCAGTGCCCGCAGCCGAGACACAAGGGGTGCTACAGGGTTGCCGCCCAATTCTCGCCAAATGAACTCGCGACGACCGCGAACGAACGAGATTTCTAGGAGTCACGTGGGAGATAATCACGTGATTGATGGCGAATCAAATGCTTTAGATGTAAAAAGTGAGTTAGATGTAGTAGATCAAGGTGCCCGGGCGGATCGGTATCAGGAAACACTTCAGGACCAGTGTGGAAGCGACGGGAGTGATGGTGAATTTGATGTCTCAGAAAGCAGGCCTTTAACCAAGTGCTGATATAAATCTGAATGTATAGCTACATCGTGTTGTAGAATTTGTATACACAACCCAAGATGTTTATTAGAGGTGGTTATTTATTGATAATATCTCATTTTAGTTGATCATTGTTTCCTAAGGAAACCCTTGGATATTGTCGAATGAGTCTTGGAAAATCCTGGAAATATTTTTTTTGGTGCCTGTTTCCTAACAATAGTTGCTTATATAATTTATAAAAGTTTACATTTGATTTTGATAGAATATTTTCGTAAGATTGTGTTGAAACGCTTGAAATTATATCCATGTATTAGAATTTTGAACAACCAAAGCGTCCTGATACTTGGACCGACTGTCCGTGAATTCGGTAATTATGTATTTTATATACTAGCTTTGGTTGCAACTAAGGTTGCGACTATTTCTGTTCTCGTCCAGTCAAACACAAACCGGTAATATTAAACGTCCAGAAAATAAACGAGAATAACCCATGAAGCAATAATGAATTATATAATCATTGAAATATACAGCATGGAAATGCATATATTGATTTGTATGATTCACTTGTGTTTACTAAAAAGCCGTTTTAATTGCCAATGAAATGTGTTGATCTCATTGTATTGAAGTGATGGTGTGATTCATGTTATTTACCTTAAATATTCATTCAATATTTAATCCACGGTTGCTTATACGAGTATTTAATCAAACAATTGAATTTGCTTTTATTTTATCTAACCTTTAATGTATAGAGCGTTTGTTTGTGGTTGGTTTATTTATTAACTGCGTTTGAATCCTATGTCCTAATTATCTTGAAAAATATGTTTGATCGAGTTTTGGATCGATCGATTTGTCATATGACATAACTGAGAAACATTCCATGAAGTATAATTCATACAATGCCGATGCATGTATACGTAGCCCTTTCAATAATTGTGATATAATTGTAATTGTATATTAAATATCTTGGGTTTATCCAAAAACCTTATATTTTATAATTTACCAAGATAGCACAGGCCCTTTAATAATAAATCATAATTCTATTCAACATTTTACTCACAAACAATGTTTATATTTTTTTGTAACATTTATTCTAAATGTCCCTGAGTTTTGAACATTCCATATCAAATTGCTCAAGTCATATAAACTTGTTAACTGATAAAAAGATAACCTAAACCATTTTCTGTTGTACACACGATTCATATATTAAAGGATATGTTACATGCATATAGTTGTATGTGGTCTACATAGCACTTGTTTGCTGCTTAGATATATTAAAAAGACTGCGATAAAACAACTACACAGCAAAATAGCAGCCTACCACGTTTGTTCGTACTATTACTCATTGCATGTAAATATAACATCCATGTGCATACAAGCATTCTCTTAAGCAATTTTTACGATCCAGGTCCAAATTTAGAGTGGGCATTGCCCAATTTGACCAAAAATATATTTTATATAGGCCTACATCTGTAAATCTGTATGAACCTTATAATTTTGTTGAACCAGTGACCAAATGTGTCCGCAAGTATGAGGTTTTCTGGATCTGGGCTTTATACCCCTAAACCCCCACCCATTGCTTAGATGTAATTTGTTTGTATATTTCCTGATATATCAGCTATGCAGGACACTCTTTTTTCTAGAACCATTCACCAGCGCCATATATCAATAAAGAAATGAAATTTGTTCTTTTAAGATATATTTAAAACAAGGATATTATGCTCATAGAGCATATAAATCTACTATCTTTTCTGTGAAATGAAATTGAAATGCTTATTCATCTAAAGCAGATTTGTATATAAACATTTTTTTATTCTATGCTCATCATGTCATATCATTCTTGCGATTATCCTAATCAATTAAACTTAAGAACAGCTTTCCTAACGCTGCATTTGCCCTTTGACGCAATAATTACGTCATATTTACATCGGCAATGCCCGCCTACTCAGCTTACACTCTATTGCCTATGCGTTTTGATTGACGTGTGTAAACTGGCATAACACGTCCATGTGTATTGCGTGTGGCTTATTAAAGGCAGCCAATAAGAGCAAAGCATAATAGGGGTCAAGGGTCGTCTTAGATCATTAGAATACTGTTATGCAATTAAGCTTTATAGGGATGTCGTGCGATTCGACGTCGCTTCAATTCTAGCATTTTTATTTTCCACGTTTATTATCAACCAAATCACCATTTCATAATTTTAATCAGTCGATAAATAACTTCATGTCATATGTTATATTATGGTATGCTTTTCATGTTTGTTCATAGCTCCTAAGACAAAGTTATGCGTGTCACAAATTTCTCAAACAAAAACGGACCAAAAATATAACCTGCTCCGTTTTCGTAAACGAAAAAGATAGCAGATAATTAATTATACAGTTGTGCCATAAATCACTTGAGTAATTATGAGAACAACATAAACAGTCCAGTAGAAACCGCTAATTCACGCAGTTTTGCCGAAATAGCCGATATATCTGTAAAAGAATAAAATAAGCGAATTAATTACGCACCTCAATACACAGAATACTTTCAATTTAAATTTAAGATTATATGAGAGATAGAAAGGATGTGTCTCATATCAGGATCTTCAGTATTACTAGATGTTCTGGGATATTCATGTGTGTGTTTTTTAGTAATTAATTTATATTTCTGTGTCTTCGTATTTGTTTGTTGTATTAAAATTGTTCGTTTTAAGCTGCATGTTTATTCCTTGTATGTTTTATGACCTGTTATTGATACATGTATCAAAAATATCTAGTTGATTTGTTGCTTGATAGAAAAATGATATGTATGATTGCTTTTCAATTTCATGTGGTTTTTATTTTTAAAGAGTTTTAAGAATCTATTTGATTCAAGATTTTTTAAGCAGATTCGCTTAAAGTATAGCGAAATCTAAAGATTCCTAACTGAATTTCATTATTTTTGACTTAAATGTTTGATGCTGATTCAGATAAGATGTTTATATTTTCATCTGAATATTGGTTCTGAGTTGATCAGCAGTTGTAAACGGCATTTTAATTTTAAAGCGGTATGAACGGGTAATCGGTTCAGATCTTTTAGTAGCAATTATACGCTTCAATAACACAAATTATTTGCAATTTTTGTTTTCCATTGTAATGTAGTGTATAATAATTTTGTCTAACATTAAGTTTAAAATATTTATAAATTTATATATTGAGCTTTGAGGCTAAAAATGTTAAAAGAAAAACAACAACAACAAATTATCAAAAATCTTGAACGATACTATTGCTTTTATTTTGTCTTAGATCGTTACCAAGATAATGTATGGACGTTAAAAATTCAAGGTTGTATTCAAGGTAATGAATTGAAATAATGTTTTTGTGTAGTAATGTGCTCATTCAAAATTACACAATAACGCTTTGTATTATGTGCCCATGGTTGTTATGGGCAAAATAAACGGTAGACTCTACCTCCTGGGACACTGTGCTTGAATCGTTAAGAAAACAGTAAAATATTATGAGTCCCCCGCCCACCGTGTAGCGCGGTAGCGGGGGACTATTGGATCCGGGTCCGTCCGTCTGTCTGTCTGTCTGTCCGTCAACTTTTTAGGTGGCTTTCTATTCCGCGACTGAACTCCAAAACTACTGGGCAGAATCGAATCAAACTTTCTACAATGAAAGAATATATTTTGAAGTTGTGCACCCGGATATTGGTTTCGTCGTGCAACCCAAATTGGGGTCGTACGACTTGGTCAAAAATGAGGAATTTCAACACAATTTTGAGTTTGCTATTCCGCGACCGAACTCCACAACTACGGGGCAGAATCGAATAAAACTTTCTACAATTAAAGAATATATATTGAAGTTGTGCACCTTGGTATTGGTTTCGTCGTTCGACCATAATTGGGGTCGTACGACTTAGTCAAAAATGAGGGATTTCAACACAATTTTTTAGTTTGCTATTCGGCGACCGAACTCCACAACTACGGGGCAGAATCGAATGAAACTTTCTACAATGAAAGAATATATATTGAAGTTGTGCACCTGGGTATTGGTTTTGTCGTGCGACCATAATTGGGGTCGTACGACTTGGTCAAAAATGAGGAATTTCAACACAATTTGGAGTGTGCTATTCCGCGACCGAACTTCACAACTACGGGGCAGAGTCGAATGAAACTTTCTACAATTAAAGAATATATATTGAAGTTGTGCACCTGGGTATTGGTTTCGTCGTGCGACAAAAAATTGGGTCGCACGACTTGGTCAAAAATGAGGAATTTCAACACAATTTGGAGTTTGCTATTCTGCGACCGAACTCCACAACTACGGGGTAGAATTGAATGAAACTTTCTACAATGAAAGAATATATTTTGAAGTTGTGCACCCGGATATTGGTTTCGTCGTGCAACCGAAATTGGGGTCGTACGACCTGGTCAAAAATGATGAATTTAAACACAATTGGGAGTTTGCTATTCCGCTCGTTGTCTCACTTGATAATATGTGAATAATCACCAATTTATGAATTATATACTAGTATTTCCCTACAAACGTAACAAAAAACATTGTAACGCGAAAATAGCAGATTATTTCTCTCCTAGAGAAACCAATACCCAGGTACTTAACTAAGATGATTTACTCTCTACTAGCTATGAAAAGGCCTTCGAATGAAATGGTCGAGTATGTTTCGTTATAAGCCAGGGAACTCGGTCGTGCGACTTAAAATGCCGTTGCACGGATTGGGACGGCGGCTGACTGACCCTACTTGTTATTTCTTGGTATGCAAATTGAACTTTTTCTGTGGTGCCGTAAACATACTTTCCAAAAGAGTTTTTGAAATAACTTTATTTTGATGATGTTATTTTCTTTTATATTGTGAATCAGTGCAAAATAAGAGATAAGGGCTGTATGCAACATTGTGATAAGTGTAAATGCCAAGCATCGAGATAAAGGTTGCTTAACGTTTCCATCAATTTCGAATGTTTCAATACGGGTTCCCTAACCCATTACTAAACGTTGTCAATGATTTTAATAAGGAGTATCGAAACTTGCAAACAATGTCTGTCTTTTTGAATAATGTTACATTGAAGTAGTTTAATTATGTTAAGGTTTATTTAATTTTATATCCTGTGTTGTACCCATTAGTAATGAAGATTGTTTAATAGCGTTGTTATGGTTGTTTGAGCTATGTGAAACTTAAATATTTTCTTCAAAATAAATTGTGCCAAAACCAGCAATCGTTACTTGACTTTCTCAAATATTAGCCCCAGCTTTATTGAGTAATTGTATTGTATAATATTAAATATTGATTACAAATACATTTGATACTAAAAGATAAAGCTTCTGCATTATTTAAAAAAAATAGTTTGTTATTTAGTCGGTACATACATGTAGTATCCATAGATTAAAAGTGTTAAAGCCATTCATATGTGTATAAACGTTACATTTATTTTGAAATCTTTTCTTATTCTTTTCCAATTTTCCGGTGGTGCTTTATAATTATAAAAGAAAAGAAAACAATTTGGTCTTGAAGAAACATATATTTAAACATTGTGGCGTCCTATATATTATTTTCCTCTAAAACAAAAAAAAAAGAAAGATTTCCCTTAATATTTGAATCTTTAAAATGTAGAAGACATGGCAAAATAAAATGAATTTATTTCTTGTGATTTTCAATTGAGATCTCACTTGATATTTTTATCCTCAAATGTATGATACAGTAAAACCTCGTTAATTCGAACCGATTGGGACCGGCGGATTCGGTTCGAATTAACCGGGGTTCGAATTAACCGGGGATCGCTTTTCTTGAAGGTCGATTTGGGTCATACAAAAATCAACGTTGCTACGTGATAATCAACATTATATGGTGTGGATTATGTGGTATGTAACGGCCTATATGTGTCTGTTTTGAAACCAGGCAAATGACAGATTTTATAAAAAGATAACTTCCATTATATTCATTATATTATATTCAAATTTCCATTAAAAAAACACATTATGGATGTTATAATATTAAGAAAATCTTCAAAAGGAGAAAATATCCCCAGATGAGAAGTTATACTTACATCCTTGAACCCTATTCTGCCTTACGATATTGGATAATATCGGATCGCGCTAATCGAATGAGAATACT
>LQRL01185475.1:20415-33454 GCA_001703475.1 Hydroides elegans
ATTATGTTAACTGAATTGAGTGAGTTTGCCCATGAAGGTTTACACTATATATATATTAATCTTTATTCAAATAAAAAACAGTGATAAATGTTACAAATATGAAAACACTTATTCTAAATACTTTCCTTTTCACAAAATCTATCATTTTTTTCTACCATTGCCGGTGCTTTTAGTAAGGCACTTTGTATTTGAATTGAATAAGGTGAAAAAGAGGTTGACTGTGCAACCATAGACTCTTATCTAAGTTATACTTTGATATATTTTCCTTTACAAGTAAAAAGCTCGATGCATTTGAAACGCGCTTTATTATACCACTTACCTGATTTCGGATTGAGTGAATCGCACTGTGTATTGTAGATAAGCGTGAATTCTTGATGTCTCTTAATAAGGGTTCTGCGATCTCCTTGTGTCGATAAGCCGACGTCGTTGAGACGCCTGCGAATATCTTTATCGCCCATCAAGTTGTAGACTAGCTTCGGGAGCGTTTTGCGTTTGAAAGGGGCACTGTATCGAAAAAAATTATCGGCGTATAATTAAGGCGTTTACTAAATCTTGAGAATATGTTTTATAAATTAAGCCTAAACCTATGAAAACAACGTATGGTATTATACACTGTATAAGAATATTTCAGTTGAAATCTTCATCATAAAGAGTAACTATTATTTTTCTACTATCTTGATTTTCCTTTAGTTTTCACTGATTTTGCACAATTGGATCACCGAGATTCATTCGAGAGATAAGAAGAAAATGAATACATAAAAATTTCACATTTGAAGTCAAATCTATTCGGGTTGCATATTCATTCAGTAACCGGTATGTTACATTCATGCAAAGCTCAAGATGATTACCTGGTTCGTGTCTGCTGAGGCGGCGGTGCGTTCAAACATCGATCGAGATGAATGTTGATATAGCGCTCTGTAACGGGCACGCCACAAACAGGACAAGGCACTGAGAAGAAAAGTAGCGAAAATATTAATTAACACCTTTTTGGGGTTGTTTTTTTTTTCATAAACTTGGCAACAGAAAGGGTTAAAATTGAACTCACAGATACAGTTATTTCATCTAACATACTTATTGTCATATTTTAATCCGACAGAATCACCTTCAAAGAAAATGTTTGGAAAACCTTTGAATAAAATGGTAGAGTTATAATTCAATTTAACTAAAATCGTTATTTTACATATTAATTTTTTTTCAGAATACCTTATATATGGGACGGGCTAAATTGATACATTATGCTTTACTTACAATATGGCAAGGACCTTCTTTCGACAAGAGTATGTGCGAACTAGATGAAACATTAAAGGCAACTGTCCTACCTTTCTTGACGCTTGCTCCAGAGGACGTCGACGGCGATGTGACGTCAGACAAACTGCGATTTAGTGACGTCGCGGTAGATGCATTGGTTTCAGACCGTGTTGGTGTCTTTGAGCTATCCGCTAAGCTGCTGGGTGCCGAATGCAACCTGGAAATCAATTTTGTTAACCCCTTTTTAAAGCATAGACATGAATCAGTCGTGAAAAGGAGCATAAGAAGTAAAAGAACTTCAAAATTCATTACCATTGTCCTTCGCCCCTCTTAAGCTTAAGCTCACTCTTCAAACCGATGAAAAGGTTGGGGAAATGTGTAAGTTTAAGGATAAGGTTAAAGCCTATACACGGATCACATACACTACTTTGTAATGATACTTAAGAGATGACATCGAGGAAGTTGATACATGAAACAGTAAAACCCCTTTAATATTAAGTCATTTAAAAAATGCAAAATAGATGTCACTTCGAACACATTCCCAGGTTCTAAGTCTTCATATCAACATGATCGGCCTTAAATGTTTATTTATCACTATTAGTCACTACCAGTTAACGATGTCTTATTTTTATCACATACACGAACCTTGATATTCCCACCAACTGACTAGCTGTCCACTTTCCTGCGCCGGACTTCACTTGTTGCGATGGTAAAGCCGCTTCAACCATACTGGAACCACTCTTATTCTTGGAGGAACCCAATGAATTCGACTGCGTATTTTTGGGAGCGGTTTCTATGATTTCCAAGTCACTGTCATCCGAAGCGCTTGACTCGTGAATGTATTTCCTGCAAAGGATCAAACGTTATGTGTTAGTGGGCATGTGCTTTCTTCAATATAAACATTTTTTAACTCATCAAAACATGCTTTCGAACCGGCGATGTCATAAAATTAAATCATGTATAGATTAAAGATGGTGATAGCTGCTCGATAGATAACTTTACCGCGATTTCTGGAATTGAATTGAAGAGAACCAAGAACATTTAGTATCTTTAGCAATTTACACTCAAAAGTGAACTATGATTTTCTTCATGTATCAGGGTTGCACCTAAGCGGCCGCACAGTCGCATATGCAACCACGGTCCAGGCGAGTGTCGTTTACAGCAACACTAGCGCTTGTGCGAATGTCAATTTAATGGAAATACATATTGTGCAAAATACATTCAATTTTAAATACCTAAATTGTGCTCGCGCCTTTGTCGCTTGCATTTTAGGTCATTTATTATTAAGCTAAATATCGCGAGTGCAAACGCGAGTATCGCTTTGGATGATTGTGTGTAAAGGTGCACCCCTCATGCATCTTTCTTTATAAAGGTCTCACTTTTTCCTCGCCGACCGTTGAGGTGGCTTAAAATCTTCATCACTATCCTCATCATCTTCCGAAATGATTCGTTTCGGTTTTTGCTGAGTCGAGGTTTTCTTCGTCTGATGAATTCGTGTTTCAATTCGTTGCGTCGTTGATGTATCAGCCTTAAAAAAAAACGTGAGACATGATGTGTATTTTACATCGATGCAAAAATAGTATGGAATTCTATTTTAATTTCACATGCATGTTTATGGTCAACAAATTACATTCACAGTTTGCAAAGATGTCCGGTTTTGAAACGCTATCATACGTGAACAAAAGGTGAAACAATTTCGACATAGAAAATTTGCATTAAATTTCCAAATAAAGTCACACCTCTTGTTTGCAAAAATATCTGGTTATTACAGTTTCCGAATTTAACAAGTGTTAGTAAGTAGTATGCGAATGTAACAAAATAGCCTTACTTCTAGTTATCTGCAATCTTTTCGTTTACGAAAATATGCAGGTATTGCGATCACTCGATGTTTAGGGAAAACTCCACCACCCTTCCCGTGATCCCTTTTCCGATGTGTTAAAGGTAGAAAACCCCGTGAAATACCCATAATAATATCACATACATGTCAGACATGGAGCATAGGTGGTTTAGAACACGATTTACTATATTATATAGGTATTATTTATTAAAAACAAAGCCAACTCTTGCTGTGAAAGACCTTTTTAATCGCCTCACTGAAAAACACTGTAGTTACGTCACTGACGTCATACGATCAATAACTGGACAGGCATTTGTGTAAGAGCAGCGCTCGCTATCAAAGCACTGTGACACATAATCAATACTCAGGCATGAGGTACCTCAAATCATAAAACTATCTTTTGAAGTTCGGCTATATCTTGGTATTTGATTTAAATTCAAACTATTGTGCACTTGGATAAGGGTTGGAACTAATAAAGTAGCAATGTACCCTATTATGTTTACAAATGTTCTGTCCAGATTAGTTGAAATATTAAACATAAAATAATTTGACTCTATATAGAATTTTCCTTTTTTGAAATAAAGGGTAGCTTATTGAAAAGAGTCTATATATATAAACAGTCATATGTATAAGAGAAAAAGATTGCAGATAGTTCTGCTCTAAATGAGCACCTTCCATCTAGTTAAATATTTAAGATCAAAACATTATGCTATAATTCCCAAAAACGACTTGTCGAGAAAAACAACAAAAAATACCTTTTCACATGCATCGCGTTGAGATTTATTCGACAATACTCTCAGAAGCTTAGACCTGGATAAAAAAACATAACATTATTGAAATGCAGTGACTGTGTACCGTTAGCTTTTAAAAAGCATTTCTTAATTTTAAACTTGGGAAATCGTATTATCAGAGCCAAAACAAATAATAATGGACCCCTTCCTTTCAGGGTGAAGCGTCAGTGTCGAAACCCTCGGTAATTTCGAGGATAAATCAAAATTACCGAGAGTGAAATCGAGTCTACCGAGGCTGAATTAAGGTACCCTCGAAAAATACCGAGGCAAAATGGAATCTACCGAAGAAAAATTCAGGTACTCTCGAAAGAGTTTTGGCTTATGCTACACCCTAAAACCTTTCATAAATGATTTTGATGAAGTGTAAGTCCTCGTGTTCTGTAAAATATAACTTCAATTTGTTTATTTAACTATGATGTATATAATCGAACCCTTTTTCATCATTAACCATGAGAAAAAACGGTAGCTTCCTAGCAAAAAGGCAATTCGACCGATAAGCTATGCGTTAAGATTAGCATTTCTTCCTTATATTTGTTTCACATGTATGCTATATGTATGTATGCATCAACTGTGTTAGAATAAATGAAAGAAAAACGAATGAATTTGATGTTAAGTAGTACCTGACCGAGGAAAAATGCCTGATAAGCTCATCTAGGATCCGGTTGTTCTTCAGATCCAAATCTGTCACGCTCTTCCGAACACAAAAAAAAAACGATGAGAGATACAGGGACCGTCGGTTATATGGACAGCATATCAGATTTCAAATATAAACTTCAAAAAGTAATTTCAAATATAAAGTTAAATCATATCATGGTGAAATCAAAGCTTAAACAATTTCAAATAACGTGTTGGAACTAAGAAACATGGAAACTGGCGGTCAGTAATTCCCGGGCCGACTTTATAGGATTGACAAAATGTTAAAATTGAACTTACTATTCTGCAGGTTGGGCACTGGTTATTGAAAGACATGTATTTTCTGATGCAGAGGGAACAGTCTGCAAGAACAATGATGTTTGCAATAATTATGTTCATTCAAGTGTAAAACGTACTATGTGTATGTATTAGCATATATATAATACTGTAATTTATTATTCAGATCTGCACATCAGCGATCGTTGTGATTTTTACTTTGCGATAATGGTTGTAAGTCCCAACTAGACTTTGAATTCACTTAATTTAGAGCTTATATATAAATATAACTAATTTTATACATTGCTGGTCCCTATCTTAAATATAATTAAAAAATATTTGGGTTGCAAAGAAGTCAATGATAAGTTTAAAATGGCACTTACAGTTGTGGGAACATGAGGGAACAATCATAGCCGTCTCCATGATCTCATAGCAAACACCACATCTCAATAGCGTGTCGATTTCCTGTGAAAATATATTAATGACTGAGAAAACACTAGCATGCGCTTTTCTTGCCTCATCAAATGAATAAATTATACCTAATTCAATTTAATTAAATTTGCCTATTACAGATTATCTGAGATAATACAATAGCATAGTTAATCAGCAGGGGGATGCTAAAGCAAATTCTGACATGCCTGCTAGTACTATCCAGGAAAATGGACAAACAACAAAATAACTAACAATAAAACTGTCACGGGCTCGTCGCATACAAGCGTCTCCAAACCGCTCACAAAGAGCGTCGGCCGTTTTAGCTTAGTTGGTTAGTTTTCGATCGTAGGCGCACGTTAAAAATTTGTGACTGTATACCCACAGTTTTGAATAATAGGTTTAACTGGGTTGGGCATCCTCTGACGATTGAACAACATCGAATCATAACGGACTCGCGCAACCAGTTTATCCCTGGCTGTCGGAGCAGTATATCCCTTATGTGGAGGATGTCATTGGCTCGGCGCATATACGCGTCTCTCAACCGCTCAGATAGAGCGGCCCGGTTGTATCAGCTCAGTCGGTTAGAACATAGGATTGTAGGTTCACGATGCAATACGAATACATGAACCATCAGAATATTATTAAATCGTCAGGTTTTCTTTAATGTTTGGATAATTATCTTAGCTACAAGGACAGGAACGAATATCGAAAGAAAAGCTTGCTTTCATCCAATATTTTTTTAATCAATGCGTTGTCAACATACAAATGAAACGGTAAATACAAGGGCAGGAAACCCGTCTCGGAAGAAAATCTTGATTTTCTTTCAATATTATTTAAACAAAACAATGTCTACAAACAACTAAACGGCAAATAGCAGAGTGATAAATATCATAATATGTGAATCATGAATGAGAAAAGTCAATCTTTAATGAGTACAGACACCCTTTGAATTATTACTTCCTGGGTCAATTTGTACGTCATGGTCGGAAAGAAGCTCTGATTGGTCAATTTTGTAAACAAACCATATTATCGCCCACTAAGTGCGCGATTACTAAAAGCGAAAATATCATGTTTCAAAATGTTATGACTTGTACATATTAGCAGATATTTATGAAACTGCATCTTGTGAATATATGGAAGAGGACTTATATTTGTCACTGAGCGATAAATAAGTTTTTCATCACTTTTCGAGAAAAGGTTCTTTACGACTCAGGACGCTACCCTTGTAGAAGAGGGATAAATGTAATATCATGTGAAAAATAAATTTGGAGTGTTTATTTAATCTTCTTGGAAACCATTGAGCAAATGATGATGGAGGAGTACCACGTTAATCGGTCCGAACATATATGCATGTTATAGTAATAAATGTATATGTTATTTATTAACAAGTGCATTTACATACAGTCCAAGTACAAGGGAGCCTATGTGTATATTTACCTATGTACAAATGAGACAAATTTTTAAATTCAGATTTTGTATCGAAATATTCGAAATTCGATATTCATGTTTTTATTATATATCAATATGAATGTATATTGTATCTAAGTCGAAAATGATTGCGATATGATCATTAATATGAGAGAAATTAAGTTTTATATTCGTCTCATTTGTACATAGCGTCTCATTTGCACATAGGCTCCCTTGTAGGGTTTTGCTTTAAATTCATCAATTATCGCTCACTTACTCGAAGCTCTGTGAAATCAGGTGGCCATTCTGAGGGATCACTCGTTGTAGTGTTCATCTTGAGAATGTTCTGTATTTATATGAGTAACTGTCATCAAATATTGATAGGTGAAATCGTAGTTATTTTATGTTTATCATCCTAGCGGGATTTCTATCATGGTGTGGCTATTCATCAATAAACATGCACTGGTTTTCGCTTTAGTCCTTATCCCACGAGAAAAAAAAACAATTCATAAAAAAAAACATATATCTGTGATTGATGTAACATTCATTCTAAAGGTGTTTCCAAAATCAAGGACTCATTTATAAAATCCAACGATGATATATTAACCAAATTTCTTATACTGTTTTCTAGCTAGAAGACTTTAAGTTATTTCATTCTTTCAGTGATATTTGATAGTTTTATTTATTAGACATTTAAATTCTGGCTTTATGCTCAAATATACACTTGCACTAGAAAATGGGGGGTTTGTAAAAAATAGTTTTATCTTGAAGTATCAAATGAAAGAATGAAAAAAATGAATTTATTGCTCTTTGAGATATACAAATAATAAGCACTAATATATATATAATAGACAATCCCATACAGCAAAATTAATGAAATCAGTTTAAAGTATATCCATAACGTTTTATAATGCGGCAGATTACACAATATCACAAAGAAAAGGCGAATCATGAAATTTACAAATATTTTTCAAAGATTCGCCTTTTACAATATACAATCTAATTCATAAAAGCCACAAAGTAGAAAGAAATAATGAGTTAGAAAAGAATAAAATATTTATATGAGAGAGTTTGTGCATGTTAAAAAATCTTTCAGCTAATAGCAATTGACCCAAATATGACCAATCGCATCGCTTGTTACTGGATTGTTTACATGAAATTTACGACAGTCTAGCCTATTTTTGACATTCTGCACAACCTCTCTATTATCTAGTAGAAAGTATAAATTATTAAACATTGATAGAATAATGATAAACAAAAGAATCTGGAAAAAAAGACATTAAGTTTTATAAATAAATATCACAAATACATTCTAACTTTGTCTATTTGGCTGCTCTTCTGAAGGGCCCTTATGCAGATGTCTTCAGATTGAGCAACCGGGAATTGTACCATATTTCAGGGTTTTTGGGGGAGGGATGAGGAGTTAGGCAAGCTGGGAAAAAAATAGTAAAAAAAGGACGTAAATCACAGATATAGAGCTATGTGTTCTTTAGGTTTCATGTTTGCAAATAAGCCAGGTTTCATATTTGCTAATAAGCCTGCTAACAAGGCTTATATTTGCTAATAAGCCTTGTTCCAAAGCGATTTTAGAACAGGTTAAATCTAACCAATCGAGTTTAAATTTCAAGTACAATAAAAATATCCAACAAAGTGAGACTGTTTTGGCGCTAATAAAAGTGCATTACATTATACTATTAAAATGAGTATTAATTGTTATATGTTTATATAAGGATTTGAGACATTCGAAATATACATTGTAATGGCCCAAAGCTATCATCGAATGTACGTATCATAAATGTTTTAGTGTTAAATATAGCAAAAACACTTTTGAAACATTGGTGTATTAATTGAATAGCAATGTTTCAAGGTATATACTATGCAAATGTTATGAAGAGAGATAAGATCAATGTGTTTATTTCCAAACTATTTTTGAGCTAGCCTTAACTTCACAAGGACCAAATTTCTTCAAAATGGAAATCGAAGAACTTTAAATTTTTCGAATTTGGACTTTTATTTGACACAATAATAATATTCATAATTAGGTCATCTAAATTAAACTTGCTATGCTATGCCACTAAGCACTTCACTTAATGTTAAGTACATACGCTAAGAACACTTTATAAAAGTTATATATTTACGTTTATAATTATAATGAATGTGTCAATTTGCTGGTGAGCAGGTTGAACTAGTCTGAGTTCTTTGGCATATATGTTACAACTAAATTGTACACCATTCCTAAGACAGGTAGATAAATCCTTGCTGGCTTGCACGTTTAATATAAATTAAAGCGCAAGCTGGGATTCAAGCTAATGTTCTTCAGATTCATACTTACACCACTGAACCACCTAAATAAAAATGAGAAATTATATTCCGCATGTCTCCTAAACGGTCATGATATATTATTACATTGGATAGTTATCTATGTTTCCCCTTGTTAAACGGGTTAAATGGGCAGACTGGAATGAATATAAAAGGTAACAGTAGACTGTGAATGTTTAGAATATGAATAGGGTATTTGACCGGAATTGAAAAATATATCACATGCTACTCCTATTTTCCTGTATATAACTAACAAAATATCGAAGAGGTGTGAGTGGTATTTTATTCAAAACCACTATACTGAGCAAACGATAAGCAACCAAAAGTTGTTCGAATACGTTACAAAAATTCTTATTCATGGCTTTTTATAGCATTTATCTAAATATAAATGCTATTCTATTCGAGAAGCAAGATATTCGGCTTAGGTAATGGCATCGTGTTAGGCTTGCACATTAACAACAATGATATTGTTTTTAATAACGGGATTTTGACCAATTTAACTAGCCCGTTCGAATAAACAGCTCTCCTCGAGCATCGTATGCCAGGGGCACCAGACGAACCAAAATTGTATGTTGGTCTTAAACTTTGGAAAATATTTCGAAACGTATGCATAATCTAAAACTGTTCTGATATTACATCGTACAAGGCCTACATATCTGTTCATTTTTAGCTAGCTAGCTGACCATAAAATGCACCATTTCACCTAAATTATCTGTTCTTTCTGTTGCTAGCTAGAGCAATCAGAGCAGATCTGAAATATCAAATTGTTGAATTAATTTATATACTGTTTTTTTCTAAAAAAAGACACCAAAATATGAATTAAAACGCCATTTCTTTGTTGATTGCTAGATAAAACAGCTCATTTTAATCTAATCAGTAACATAACAAACGTTTTTGTTTTGAATCGGCAACTGAAACGTAATATCTGTTCACAAGATCTGTTCATCCTAGGAGTGACGCGCAGAGAAAGGCTGAGAAATGAGCACATCCGTAAAGCCCTTCAGATGAAAAACACAATCACTGAAGTGGTAAAGCAAAAACGGCTGAGATGGTTTGGCCACGTCACAAGACGCCCCCCCCCCCTGAAAGCTATGGCACCAAAGCCCACCGAGAAGATTTCTCAAATCCAAGACCGCGAGGCAGGCCACCCAAGAAATGGATCACTCAGGTGCGAGAAGACACAGGGCTCCCTATTGCTACCGCAGATCGCAGAGCATCGGACCATGGTGATTGACGTACAGTCAGCCGTCTGGAAAGAGCGAGGGGACGAAGATTCCTGAGTGGAGCATCTAAGTCAAATAAGCCAAGATCTGTTCATTTTACTAGCTAGAAGGGGTGGCTATAAGCACAGATATTTGGCAGAACAGATCGTCGGGTGCCCCTAGTATGCTTCTTGTTATTGTCTGTATTCATCGTAATAAAAGAATGATCATAATGATGATGAGTTACCACTGGTTCCCAATTATACATAAACTTTCGAATTTCGTCATGAATGTATGAAAACTGTAACCCTAAATATTACACATTCTTATATTTTTCGGTAATAGTCTGCCATTTCAAGGACGAAAATGGAGTTAAGAGAACCTTGGTTTGTTTTTATTTTGTTTTAGCCATTTACATCGTTACCTGTCTAGAAATGGTTATGATCGAATGCAGATATGATATATATATATTTGATCAATGATTTCACATACACATCATGTTGCGTTAACATTTAAATTACCCAAAATCTGCAGGTTTCATAACAGATGCGTTTCGTCATGTCAAAATACGTCGTTGTTTTTGGTTCAATGTAAAATGTTATTATGATGTTTGAAAAGTGAAGGCATTTCAATTTGAATAATGGTGTGCTACATATTATTTTTGATATTCATTTAATCGGGATTATAAGTCAAATGAAATATTTTGTGAGCGATAAAACCGGATATGGATTTTTTTAATGACTCTGTTGCAATCTTCAGGGTCTTTATTCTTCACCCTAAAAATTTTACAATCAACTCTTTATTAATGATGTTTAGGGTAGTATATAGGAAGTAAAATTTCTCGTCCAATCACATTGTTTGCACCTATAATGGTTTTTGGGACTTAACTGTGGCGTGACGTAGATTTGCCTGGAAGAATTTTCTGGGGCTTAACCTTGGTGTGTCGAACGTTCGTCCACAAAATTGGGACTAGGAAATCAATTCAATCATATTCAAACATTTAGTTTCATCCAAAGACTTGGATTTTCGATCATTTTCTGAATAAATTTGCATTTTGCAGCCCACACAGAATACCTGCAGATGCCGGGGCTGCCTTCGCGTTAGGAGCCATCGGTGGTTCAGTATTCCACTTCCTCAAAGGAGCGAAAAACGCGCCTAAGGTAAGACAAACACATACTAAAAATAACAAGCTGTTACCCATCAATCCTATTCATCTTTTGAAATTGTGAAAAAGATTTATTTGAAGGCATTAGGGAGGGTTTCTTCACATAGTATATTGCAATTTCGCTGCAGTTTATTCTTTTCTTATTTAAGTTTATAACTTCTTTAATCAGGGTAATAGCAACTTGATTGTATTTATTATATCAGTTGTTCAATAAAAATGTTTGTAAAAAAATGAAAATAAATCTTTCATTTTTGTTCTTGAATAAATGATAAGTGTTTTTTTTAAGCGTGTGCACTATGAACTGTAACCTAACCATTGAGTTCTTTCTATAATGCATTTGGTTTGTTTTCAGGGCAAATTCTGGGCATCAGCGTTGTCAGAACCAAGAATAAGGGCTCCAGTCACCGGGGGTATTACTTAAATTAACTTCATAATATCCCAAATATTATTGAATGAACAAAGGAGCGAGCTAGATATATAACATTTTTATGGCCCGCCTGACGATAGTCAGAGGGCCATATAGGTTTTACCCTGTCCGTGCGTGCATTTTTTTTTTTCAACGGAAATGGCATCTATGGGTATCAAAACGAGTTTTGGTATAGGTGAGAGGTCTGAGTTCGGGTGGTTGTCCGTCCATCCGTCCGTCCATCCGTCGTACGCACGGGTTTTGTGTAATGAACTCGTCCTAGGGTTTTCAACCGATGGACCTGAAACCTTTTGGAATCGATTATATATATATTGAAGATGTGCACCTTCCCATTTGACTGACCTGGAACATCCGGTACGGCCCCGGGGGGTCTTAGAACATAGCCCCATCCCAACAGTATTTCACACATTTGTCTATGTTTTGTGTAATGAACTTGTCCTAGGGTTTTCAACCGATGGACCTGAAACCTTTTGGAACCGATTATATATATATTGAACATGTGCACCTCCCCTTTTGACCGACCTGGCTCTTCCGGTTCAGCCCCGGGGGGTCTTAGAACAAAGCCCACCCACAGCATTTCACAGATATATGCTATGTTTTGTGTAATGAACTTGTCCTAGGGTTTTCAACCGATGGACCTGAAACCTTTTGGAATCGATTAAATATATATTGAACATGTGCACCTGCCCTTTTGACCGACGTGGCTCGTCCGGTTCAGCCCCGGGGGGTCTTAGAACATAGCCCACCCACAGCATTTCACAGATATATGCTATGTTTTATGTAATGAACTTGTCCTAGGGTTTTCAACCGATGGACCTGGAACCTTTTGGAATCGATTATATATATATTGAAGATGTGCACCTGCCCTTTTGACCGACGTGGTTCTTCCGGTTCAGCCCCGGGGGGTCTTAGAACATAACCCCACACACACCATTTCACAGATTTATGCTAGGTTTTGTGTAATGAACTCGTCCTAGGGTTTTCAACCGATGGACCTGAAACCTTTTGGAATCGATTATATATATATTGAAGATGTGCACCTTCCCATTTGACTGACCTGGAACTTCCGGTACGGCCCCGGGGGGTCTTAGAACATAGCCCCACCCCAACAGTATTTCACACATTTGTCTATGTTTTGTGTAATGAACTTGTCCTAGGGTTTTCAACCGATCCAGCGATTTCAATCGATTAAATATATATTCAAGATGTGCACCTCCCCTTTTGACCGCACTGGCTCTTCTGGTTCGGCCCGGGGGTCTTAGAACATAGCCCCACCCTACAGTATTTTACTCATTTGTCTAT
>LQRL01185488.1:0-10874 GCA_001703475.1 Hydroides elegans
TTACTCGAGGAACTGTATTTAACCTAGGATATGGGCAGGTCCTGTACGTGTATAGCTAGTGTCAAATTACTGCGATAACAAATTAACAATCAATATTTACCATCAATTTACATTATGCTATCAATTTATGTAGTGCAATATATATAGACTGCGATTTCATAAATAAATTTTAAGAAAAATATTTGAATCGTTATTTATGGTGTTAAAAATATCTTGTAAATAAATCACGGCTTATTTGGAATGCCAAGATTGTAAATTATTATACTTGCTACACACATAATTGATAACAAAACAATCGAAACACATTAACCAAACCATTTAATCGAGCGAATAAAACAGCCTTGACATTGAAAATATTATAAACAAATGTAAAAGGAAAACTACAAGTTATAGAAAAAAATTGCAAAAAAAAATGTTTTTCTAGAATTCGCACATTAAAAGTTAGAAAGTTATCGGAAAAAAATAAGCTTAACTAGTAGCTAGCTAGCTGTTTACTAAATCCAGTTTACGTTAGTTTACGTTAGTAAAGGACTAGCTAGTGTATACTAATAAAATATTAACTAATTCTTCACGATAAGTTTTGTCTAGTGACTAGCTAGTAGTACACTAGTACTAGCTTACATTAGTGCTGTGCTAGCTAGTCCTAGCTAAAAATTTCTTAGCTAAAGATTTTAGTGTAGGGCTAGCTAGCGTCTAGTATGGCGTTAGCTAGCATGTTGACTGGGATATGTCTCGTGTGCTACGTGCTATTATGTCCTCCCGACCATTATGTCCTCGCGCTACCCATTTGCCATTATGTCCTCCCCAGCTCTACCATTATGTCCTCCGGTGACCATTATGTCCACCCTACCTATACCATTATGTCCTCCCGCTACCATTGTGTCCTCCCTGCCCCTACCATTGTGTCCTCCCTGACCATTATGTCCTTCGCACCTTACCACATATTGGTCGGGAGGACACGATGGCACGTTACACTCGTGTCCATATTTGACCCTGATCTCATTTCCTTGTTTGCTTTAGTTACGCGGACGAATCACAGATCCAGTGTTGAGGACAATCCTGTCTAATCAATAAGTCAAAGACTACATGGGGCTCACATATGGTACTTATGTGAACCTACTTATTATGTACATAGTGATCAATATTATGAATGCTATACCGGTAATGAAAATGCATGCATATGCAGTTTGTTATTGGCAATAATGAAATTGTTGGTATAATTCATTGCAATATTTTCAGTTGTGGATACAGAAATGGCTTGATAAAAGTGGATAGTAGTGGATAGATTAAATAGGTACGTCTTATATTGTTTTATTCCATGGAATGGTCCTGATTTGTATGAGATTTCTAAAACATGTGAATTAAATACATACCAATTGCAACCATAGGTCAACCGTTTTGATTATGATTAATAAACTATTAGGTCTTGCGGACAACGATTCACAGCGATGTTTTATTTTTTTACCTAAGGGATTTGGAGTAGAAATAGCTCTTTGTTCGAAACCGAAAGTGTCGTTTTTATGTTGTCCCTCGCGACCTTTGCGAAAGTTTTGTAACCTAAATCGCTTCATTTCGTCGCGGTTTCGTTCGTCGTTTCCTATGTTGACGGAAGTATCCAACACGTTCTAATACAGATTCTCTAGATCCATATATGTTGATTACAAAACATTATAAACTCATTAACTAGCTAATAAGAACAAATGAATAAATAATAACTAAATAAACTCCAACAGTACGATGGCCGACCGCCACCAGATGTCACGTCTGCTCCAGGCCAGCAGCACGCAATACCTGCAAGAGCGCCGTATAACCGAACTCTTCGAGAGTCTCACAGCGGCGCTCGTACATGACAGACCCGACGAGCCGATCGATTATTTGTTAAGCTGTCTGCGTCGCACGGCCGAGATTGGGCACCAGAATGTGGCGTTCGATACGTTTTTGCCGAGCCCACCGACGAGTCGATCGGTGTCCGCGGCGATGCAGAGAACGGAAGCGGAACGACCGAAAGGTATGGTGGGGTTCGATATCTGTTGGAGTCTCTAAGTATTGGTTGTTTCGTAGCGGGTCTGGTGCTTTATGGATCAAACCTATAACCTAGTTTCTTGCTGACAATCCATGTTATATATCATTTTATTTAAACGTTATATTAAACCTTAGATATCACAACTTGAACGGAACGTCAATAAAGGATATATAATAGCCGAACGGAAACACCCTCCGCGTTCGCCCTTATGTTTATCCGCGTATGGAAACTATCGATACATAATGCTCCATTTGATTCGCAAATATTGAATAGCGACGCAGATCATAAGATGAGCGTGCTTTGATCGATATGGTGTAATATCATTATGAAATAAAACTATAAATTGCTTTGTTTCACGAGCTACAAAAAACTTTACGCAATGAAACCTAATTTAAGGTCGGCGACAACGAAAATGTTGTTAAAACATTTACAACTTTTCCAGGTCCTATTAGTTACCGAGTTTTATATTTCCCTTCCATAGTAATCTCGTGGTGTATTCAAGTTTTATGTGAACGTACGTAATAAATAGATGTTTTTGAAACTAAACTTGTGATATCTTAGGTTTGATATATATTTTTTAATAAACACCTCGTGGGATGCTGTTCTGGTATGAAGATATAATTTATATTATATCTCGTGACCGAATATGGTCAAAAGGCAAACTGTGTTTATGAATGAACATATTGTATTTTCCGTCTGAGTACCTCTTTATACATATATGATATTTACTTTCAACTTCTAATCATTAACAATGGTAATCGCTGAGTAGATCAGTTTGCTATTATTATATATAAGTAAGGACGGAAATGACCTCATTCATTTCATATTCCATATTTTGGCGAATTATTCTATTTTCTTAAATTAATAACAATATTTGCCATGGATATTTTATTAATGAATTTGATATTAATCTAATCAATCATATTTGATTATACAGGCTATAAATGCAATACAAATATATGTTATATGCATATTACTGAAAACAAAAATGCCAACAGAAAACAAACCAGCACCGACTCTGAAATTAAGGCAGAATCAGGACACCTTGGTTGACCAGCCTATCTTGGAAACAGAAAGGGAAAGACAGGAGACCGCAAGGGAGAACAAAGAAAAGAAAGAGGACACTCCCAAGGAACCTATGAAAATAGAGAACACCCAGACAGCTGAACAAGCAGGTGGGCTAAAGAAAGAAGATGACGAGGAGGAAAAGGAAGAAGGGGAAGGTACGTGAATTGTAAAAATAATTACTTACTCAATATTGTCCTTAACTAAAGTTAAAAACAAATAAATCACATTCAAGATCTGTATAAATAATATACGCTTTTTATCGACAATAACTGTTTTTTTTTCTATATTATAAAATAAAGCAATGCCAGTAATTTGTATGGCGTTTTCAATATTCTGATATTGGTATATTTGGCACCTGCATTCTTGTGTATCATACATTTTGATTTACAATATATTTTCATTACTAATTTAGGTGAAACAGTTGGCGATTCAATGGTGTTGCGTCAAATGTCCCAGAAACCCCAATTTGACGATCCGAAGGTTGTGGCCATTTTCAAAGGAGCCCTGACTGACGTCCCAAAAATACCGACAAATACTGTCAGGATATTCCTCAGCTCTACATTCTCAGGTATGTTATCAAACAAATATTATATATATATTTTTTTCATCAGCATCTGAATTTTAGAAACAAAGACTAAATCATACGGAAATCAAAAGGATTCATTATCCATTGAAATATATAACATATTTATAGTGATCGACGGTATTCATTTTTTAATGAATGTTAATTATGTTTCAGTAATAAGGGCACTTTGAAACTCATTTTCAAGAAAATAGATCTCGGGGTTCCCTTCTTATTTTTGAATTGGTGCATTTTTGTGACCATATTAGCAACACATGGCATTCCCACCATTTTTGTTACAATCTTTAGATTTTCGAGCCGAGCGCAACATCCTTCCAAAAGAGGCCTACCCGGAACTGCAACAATTCTGCAACGAGCGGGGTCTGGATTTCCAGGCGATCGATATGCGTTGGGGTGTGACGGACGAAATGTTGAACGACCATCAAGTCACCGATTTATGTCTTAAGGAGATTGAAAACTGTCGCCAAGTGTCGTGTGGACCTCATTTTGTTGTGAGTAGTATAAAGAGATATTAAATAGATTCTATTTGGAACGTAATTTGAAGGAAGACTTTATAGATGTTATATATTTTGTATGAGAACATAGTTATTCTTAATGCCGAATATGAACTTGATAAAGGCCGTAATAGTTTTGATCGCAGGATACGATAGCTATAAGAGAAAAGCAATATTTGACGCCCCATGTTTGATGTTTTTCTCCTAACAAATGTATTAGTAAATTATGGAAAACTAACTGAAATTCTTGAGGTCAACCGACATTTTTTTCACTATAGACGCTGCTCGGGAACCGATACGGTTACAGACCTTATCCATCGGTGATCGAGAAAGAAGAATTCAACATCCTTCTAAAGATATGTGAGGACTTGAAACTGGATGGCCTTGAGCTTTTAAAGGAGTGGTACAAAGAAGATCAAAATAGTGTACCGTCTTCATTCATTCTACAGGTAAATAAAAAAAAATAGTCATGGATTGAGTTTATACTCAAAACTATACATTTCAATTTGGTTTTATATAAATTCAAACCCAAATGATAATGCGTAACTTAATTTGCAAACGTTCATTGCGGACGCCTCACATTGATATGATTTTTTTCTATACGTCACAATAGGATTAAAAACAATTTAACCTAAATGTAGAAAGACCAACATGACATTTTATTTTCGTATTTTAGCCAATCGCTTCGAAACTGCCTTATTTTAATGATACATCGAACTCAGCGAAGCAAAAGGTGGACAAGCAGACCTGGAACACCACGAATGAGACACTACGAACCCTTTTTGCTAGAACAAGTCAGCACGCGTTCGATAAAGGCCTACTAAGTGATGAGCAGATTGCGAAATATCAAGTTTCAGGTAAATACCTCTCTAGATTATAGCATATGCCTGTATTAACTTACCATCTACATCCAACCATTAGTTTTGAAGAAATTTGGTGCTCTACAAATTCTGTCCATTTTTAGTTATTGTCAATTTCTCCGTCCGTATTTATTTCACAATCAATAAGATATTAGCCAAGCAGGAAATTGGTCGTCTTATAAATAAATATATTATTCAATATATTATAATAACCTGATTTGTGTTTTGCAGTAACCGAAAAAGAAGTCGAGCTCGGTTTACTCAAAGCGGACGACGCTAGACGACGCGCAATCTGCTACGAACGCCAACTAGACCACTTAACCGAACACCTCGACAAGAAGAACACAAGTCGCTTTGTCGACGCCGTAGAACAAGAGAAGAACAAACTAGCCATCGATACAGACGCCCAGAAACATCTCAATGAACTAAAAGTGAACAAGGTCCCAAAAGCCATTGAGCTACCGGAGGAACGGAATTATAAGCTGGCATGGAAAGGTGTGAATTTAGAGGAGTCAAATGAGGAAGAACATCGAAGTTATCTGCAGAAGTTCTGCAAGCAGTTTGTAAGCGATATGAAAACGATGATTAATGACCATCTGGTAAACAAAGATAGTGAGCAGTTAGATGAGGAGGATATGGCATTGTTCCACGAGATTGTTCACCATGCGAAGTTCGCGAATGATAAACTCAAGCTGTTCTGTGGACGAGAGGAATCCTTGGCAAAAATCAAAAACCTTCTGACGGTGCCACAAGAACAAAATATGCCCGTCATAGTACATGCCTTATCGGGACATGGTAAGACGTCACTCCTAGCAAAGTGCGCAAGCTTAGTGCCTGAATGGCTCGGAAACGACACAAACGTAGCGCTACGTTTCCTTGGTACATCACCCCAATGCTCAAATATTCGTGATACCATGCTCTCGGTTATTCGTCAGATGGCCACGCTCTTGAATTATGCCCTACCGTCTAAAGACAAGCTTGAGAAGATGGGGGAAGTCCGGCGATTTTTCAATGTCCTGGTCAGGAAAATTGGTGAGCTGCACTCGGATCAAAGGTTTGTCATCATACTCGATTCTATCGATCAGCTCTCTGAACTCTATGGCGCCCATCGGTTCAGCTGGTTACCAAGGAAGCTACCTAGCAACGTCCATATTATTATCTCGTTGCTATCCGACTTCGGTAGCATACTTGACAACTGCAAAAGCAGAGTCAATGCCACGTCACAATACATTGAATTGGAACCACTCACCACGAATACCGCCAAGCTCATCATAGAAACCTTCATGAGGATTCATAAGCGTACTTTGACCAAAGATCAGGAGAATCTTATCCTGAAGGTGTTTGAAAAGAACGCACAGCCTCTGTTTTTGAAGCTTGTTCTGGACCAAGCATTGCAGTGGAATTCGTATACGCCTGTGGCCGATATCAAGATTGCGACCAATGTACGAAATGCTATTCAGATTCTGTTTGAGGAGATCGAGAACAAGTATGGAGAGGTATGTCTTTGTTATTGATGTTGATTTTTTTTTGTATCTGGACGGTCATGTTAAAATGATTACATGTTTTACGAAGAATAAGTTTTTTTTTGTTGTGAAAACCATTGCTGGTTAATTACAATTATTACAGTACGCAACCATAATTTATTGGCAATGTTATGTTCAATTGAGTCTTAAACATCCGATACCGTTATCCTGTCGGACGTCCCGTTTTTTAAGGACGCCTGCGTCTCTAGAGATAAACTGGGACGGCTTCTATATTTTTATTTAAGCACATTTATAATTACAATCGTACAGGTCTTCGTTCGCCATGCCCTGAGCTACCTGACCTGTGGCAACGGTGGGTTGACGGACATCGAGATGGACGACATATTGTCATGTGACGACAAGGTTTTGATTGAAGTATACAAGTACCATGACCCGCCCATGGAAGGGATTATCAGGATTCCGGCGCTGCTCTGGGCGCGACTCGGGTAAGGTTAAGGGACACATAATTTAAATTAAATGAGAGATTCAAAGGCCAATAAATTGATGGGACAATGGGTCGTCCGTAAGACATAACTTTAAAGTGTGACGTCAAAGGACGTTCTAATTAGAGTCTATAGAGTCGTTGCTGGTTAACTTCCGTCTCATGTCCGACTTCTATGTAACGTCGGCTCAGCGTCCTTCCTATGTCTGCTAAGAAAACGGACCCCGGGAAAATTATATGGGTCTAAATTAAAACGTACTTTTGACGTGGGCCGGAAACATCTTGCCGAGTAAGAACAATCAAATATTACAATAAAATATGGTCTGTCAATGGTGGATGTTTAGTCTTTATAGTATGTTTAAACGAGTTTTCCCTCCCGACATGTTTTCTTGTTGATGTTGTACAGATGGATACGTTTTAGATTAATGAAACCCCTCATTAATTTAACACTTGATTATTTTATTTTTCAAGGAATGAACTGAGCGAATACCTGACCGAAAAGCAAGTCGACAACAAAACCGTGCGTACCTGGTACCATCGGCAATTCCTCGAAACATCCGAGCAACATTACCTTTCGGACACATCGCACTTCCGGAAAATCCACACCAACTTGGCCGAACTGTTCCTGCAGCAAAACGGCATTCAACGCACAATCACGTTGACGCAACGCGGGGGTAAGACCATTGAGAACGCGGACAGACGCGTGGCACCTCAGATACTTGCGCAAACCAACTTGCGTAAATTGAACTCGTTGCCTTATCATCTGTATAAAGGACAGCAGATTGAGGGACTTACCAAGCATTGCTTGTTAGATTTCGATTTTGTTTTTACGAAAATCAAAGCGGTTGGTATCAGTGCTATGTTTGCTGAATTTAGCGAAATGGCGACGCTTGATGTGTTGTTAAATGATCAAGCAGTGGTTCTGATGAAAGCTTATTTGGAGCTTACTTTTGATGCTTTGCATTTGGATGCCAATCTGTTCCCCTTCTTTGCAAAGGACCGGCTTGGCCCTTATAAGGAGGAGGAGGGATACCAGGGTATCCTACCAATGATCGAGAACGCCTCGAAATGGCTGTCAACCACAAAGCATCCTATGCTCTTACCGACGAATCCTCTGAATATGACCTCGCTTGATAGTCCAATCAAGTTTTCGCAGCTCATTGGGATGAGTGGAGAGGTATCTGCAAATGAAGAGGTTGCCGTGTGTTTATGGAAGGAGGCTCATTCACTGCATAGCAAGATCAATGTGTTTGATTTGCTTGGTAGGGAAACCATAGCAACCATAGAGCTGAGCAAAGAATCACCTATCGTCATCACCCCTGACAACAAGAATTTCCTGTTTTGGAACCACGACAAGCTTTGTCTAAATGAGTTGTACACCGGTGACAAAGTACAAGATATTGACATCTTAGATCGAGAATATGAATCGGTTGCTTTGAAGAACATCGGCATATCAAATGATAGTCGCTGGCTGGTGTTCATCTTGAAGATCGGTAAACCGAGGGGCATTGCCGAGGATGAATCATGGAGAAACCAAAGCGCCATCTATTGCGTTGATATGGCATCAATCGAGACGAAGCTAGCTTTTACATCACAGGCCTACAGCAGTAGACGAGCCATTGAGAAGTTTATATTTGTGGAAAATAACACAAAGGTCGTGGCTCTGAAACGCGATGGAATCCAGGTCTTCTCACTGCCAGATCTCAATGAACTGAGTGGTCAAAGTTTGAAAAAGGGAATTATTGGCGGAAGTTTTGCCAATTATGCGTCTGAAGCGAAGGTTATCGTTGGACCAGTGATCCAAGGAAATGGTTGCAACTGCTTTATATACAACTGGGCCGACAACACTCTCAAATTTAGTCCGCTGTTCCACTGCGAAGAAACTGGAGACAACGGGAAAAACCTAGCGACATTCGGAACGATTCCCAAGCCGGACATCTCGCAGATTATCATCGGTACCAACGAGAGCGGCGACTCCCGCAAAACGCGCCTTTGGATTTGGAACACAGCAAGTGATGACGTCACACGGATTGAGGTGTCCGAGGGAATATGGCGGATGGCTGTGGAAATGGTTGTGATGGCCGATTGGGATCATTGTTTGATTGGCTATCAAACGGGTGATTTGTCTTTGGTCTCAATTACCAAGCAACAGGAGTTACGAGATGTGCATTGTCATGGTAACGCCATAACAACCATCCAGTTCTACAATCACAACCGGAACTTACTCACCATGGCAACCGATCATAGTTTGAAGCTATGGGATGTCAACAAGCTGTTCACGGGAAAGGATGAAGAACAGGAGAAATTCGATCGGGCGTACGGCATTGTTCCTCTTGACACCTCGGAGCAAGTCTTGGAAATCGATTGCAGCGACAAACACGCGCTGACTGTGTCTCAGCTGACCAAGCAGGGTGTCCGGTTTTGGAACTTAGATACCGGGTTGATGGATGTCGGCGTAACCATTCCACATGAGGAAATATACCAAGGCGTGCTTAATGATTTCAAACAGATGGGAGGTCCACGCTACCACGGTTCACTGGAATTGCTTGATGATATTGTGGTCTATCAGCGGAAACGAAGAGATGGCTTTCTGATGTATGTCGCACAGGCATATGAGGAGCATAGACCGTTAGCATGTATGTTCTTCGAGGATAGTTTCTTCAGTCTAGCAGCAAGATCATCATGTGGAACGGAGCGAAGTATCTTCATAGTCAGAGATGGAAAACTCGAGAAGAGGAGCTTACCCACACTTGAGATTCAAAGCAGTGTCGTAATACCTAAGATTTCAGAGGAAATTCCCAATTTGGAATCGAAACGAGCCAAGAGAAAACTTATCTATTACAAGGTGGCACTGACATCAGATGGAAAGAACTTCATCATCTGCAATCCTTCACCGAGCTCTACAACGGGCAAATATTTTGACTGGATTGACGTTGAAACAATGACATACAAGGGACGCATCCCGCTACCCGCAACGACATCATGGAAACTGCTCGAAGATTCGTTTTGTTTCCTGGTGATCAAGGAATCCAGCAACAATGCCTTTATCTACCGACCAAGTCTCTTGCCGACTCTAGAAGAAAAAGACTACGTGAAACCTTTCTACGGCGGCAAATACAGCAAAGGAGTGCTATCACATGACAACAAAATCGGTCTGGAAATCTACAGAGACCATGGCATAGCAGTGTGGAACGTCAACCCACTCTGCAAAATCAGCACACTTAGAGGACATACCAGTGACGTCAACTCTACGTCAATTTCAGGTGATAATAAGTTTGTCGCTTCCGGTTCGTTCGACAATACGGTTCGACTGTGGTCCCTCGAGAGTGGAGCAATGCTGTGTCTGTTTCATCTCCACGGAAATGTGAATGGAGTTGAGCTTACTCCAAATAAGGACTACATTGTTGCTAAGTACTACTCGGCACCGCAGCGCACCCGGGCCGCCATTTTGAAAGTATGGAATGTGGAAAAGTAATGCCGCCGTGATTCGATCAAACTTTGTATATCTAAATTCAAATCAGCATATAAAATTGACCGAACTTGTTTATGCAAGAAGTTCGTACGACTAAATATCCTTGTAGGTTTAAATAATGCCTACACCACCGATTCGCCTCAACTACGGCGCGACGCGACTGTCTACTCGCTCGACACACAACGATGTCCTGTCAAATTGGTTGCATTAAATGAAAATACCTGTTTTAGACAAAATATGCTTGGATGATGTGATACGAAGTGCTATAAGAACTTTTATACAAAAGTGTAAGTTTTCTTTATTTGATAGCATTCGAATTCCTGGTGATGACTCAATCCCGAGTGCAATATGATTACTTGTTTATAACTATTGTTATAATGTTGTATGTGGGCTCATAAATGTATATATC
>LQRL01185500.1:4861-26743 GCA_001703475.1 Hydroides elegans
GTATGTCCTTAAATCCTTATGTCTCTATATTTTTTGTCCTCAGGGGCTCAGAGAGGAGATGATTTATTGCAAAAACGCACATCATTTATTTGGCGCGGGAGCTCAAAGGTAAAGTTGAGCACCCCGTTAAAAATAGGAAAGTAGATAAGTAGCTATTCTTAGGTATTTCACTTATTTAAAAGCATTATACATACAAAATATTTTATTTTTTTTACAAAACAATTGATTTATCTATGTGAACGCGTAAATATTATGTTCTTCAACAACTACAAAATAAGTTTTTCAAAATAGTTAAAAAACAATTTTGTCTCTTCACTGCATTCATATTGAGTGGTAGATTTCATGAAAGCAATATTTTCAACCATATCTGCTATTTACCTCTGGACGAAACGTGCTCTCTTTGACCGATATTTTCTATTTAACTTTCGTTGCAGCTTTAAGAAAAAACTAGGTCAACTATATTTTGTAATGGCACTTTGTCCTCAGATTTCTTATGGGTCCTTAAGTCCCTAAGTCTGGCCTTCAGTGAGTATTAACCTCGAATCGTCTATCTTTGAGCATAACTCTGTTATTGCTTTCATTACGTGAACATTTTCTCTAAAATTAAAAAGAATATAATAATATTTGTTGTGAATGTTATAAATGTATAACTGTGAAAATACTCATACATCGTTTTCAATAAGCATTTAAAATTCTACTATATTTATATTTGACCTTTGAAAAAGGGCACCAAGCCCGAAACGCGTCAGGTTTTTAAATAAAATGTTTAAAAAAATACCTATAAACTTGTTGTGTTGTGTAATGGCCAGTTTACAAACTTTACTACTATATTTATATTTTACAAACTTGAATAGCGTAAAATCGATCAAACAGTTTAAAAAATATGTTCTGATCTTAGTATTTTTCACTTACTCATAAGTAATCATGCATGCGTGAAAAAAAAACTTACTCGAATGTAGGCAACGAAGCCTGCGACTGAATAAAGCAACGTCCATCTTACCGAGAAATCCGAGAAAATAATACAAGTCAAATTATATTTCAACTTTTATCCTATGTTATCAACTAAATACTCCCTTATTATTTATTTCAAATGGATTTGATGTTGAACATGTGCTGTCATCGAATCAATCCAAAACGCAACTAAACTGCTGTTTTTTTTCTGTAATATTTTTCGGGAACATTTTTTGATAAAGCCAATGCCATTTCTTCTTTACTGTAGCGAACACAATTACTTTCACTTTGTTAAAAGGGTCAAATTTGTCAGCACTTTTTATTTGTAAAACCTAATTTGTATTAAATTATCAAATGAACGCAAGCCTGTACATATCTACAATTTATCATAAATTATCTGCCGACAATGGTTTCATTTTCGAATATAATGAAAGTGACACGGGTGTATCTCAAATATTAACAACAAACAATTGAATAAAACATGACATTGAGTACAAATAACAGATGCCTCCAGATATATATCTATAGATCCTGTATCGCCAAAAATATATATTTTTACTCTGAAGGACATTGACAGATCCTGTTATTGAGAAAAAATGGAATATACTGATTAAAATGGATTAGAAGGTTTAACAGTAATTTTTATACGATTTTCTCGAATTCTCCTTATCTCGAATTCTCCTTATCTCAAATCTTGCAAAATAATCAATATTGGAAATATGTTTTTTTTTATATATCCATGAATAAACAAAATGCATATGCCCTTAAAAGTAAATGTTATTCAATTAAAGTTGATTTAAGTCTTGTCATAAACGCATTGAGACATGCATTTTGTTCACATTGAGTTTTCTAGACAGTGTTAAAAGAAGGCTCGGCTGCCAAAAGGTTAATCCGCCCTGATGAACATCATTCATTTATTTCGTTAATAATATTATTAAGGAGCAGTGCACGCGCAAAAGTCATGGATGGAATATTTTTTTTTCAATGTAAGGCCGCGTTCACGCAAACAAAAAAAAACTCGTAAATAGGGTCGAAAACCGATTTTCTCGAAAGCAAAATTTGTATAAAAACATAGCAATTTATCTTATGTGTTCACGCAAAATTTAAGAGATTTATTTTGCGTGAACGCGCCTTAATTTATAACATTTCTGATAAGCAAAAGTACTGATTGAAAATCAACTATTTCACGGAATAAATCTTATCTAATTCATTATTATTTCTGGAAATCTTTCTCATTTAAACCCAAAATACGTTCAGCCCCATATCCCTTGAATATAGAATACCAAATAATATCTTTATTTAAAGCATCACTGATAAAGCAGTTCAATCCTTGTATCATGTATAAGGGCACATTCCCGTCATTATTTTTTTTGTAAATATTTTTCATGAATCAGAATAATAAGAACATCCTCACAACATTACCTTTCATTCGAATAATCAAACAATTATTACTATTTAAACTATCGTTATCTAAATATTTCATGTTTACTTTACTACATTTATATGAGATTTTGTAGATCATGCAATTATGCAGTTGACAGTTATCAAACAAAAAATAGCATGTTTTTTTTTCTGCAAATCAAAATCTATAAATAGTAACCCGATGTTACATAACGACATATATCAAAAATAGTGCATTACATCTTGTATTCTAAACCGGATTTGATCAAATGCAGTCAAAGATGTTAAAATATAAACCTAAGTTTATTTATATGTACATGTATCATTTTTGTAAATAGGGGCGAGGCTATACGATCTTTTACAATATATATATACATTTTTTTTTTTCATTTATTGTTTCATAACACTTTAATCATATTCTTTCATATGCTAATTATAAATCATATTTATTAAGACGCTAGCAACTACTGTACAATGTACTAGGGACGATTAATGTTTTTTTTTTGTATAAAAACAAACAGATTCTTGAGTTAAATGTTATTTCTTTTTTTATTTTATGTGTAGCCGCATCCTTTTACACGATAATAAACCATTATAGGGCGACATTATGCTCATATGATTTTGCATGGTAACTATCGTCCGTCTTTGGTATATTTGATCCAAGTCGCATGTTCTTATTTATAATTTCTTATCGAATTATAAATCAAACTATAAAGATTTATGTCTGCTTTCAAGAACCAGACTTATAAAATGCACTTCTTTAACGAGTAAATCATTCGTAGTATAGTAATAAATAAATAACAAAAACATATTTGGCGTTAAGTCAAAACGTTCTTTTATATCAAAGATCACTCAGTCTTGATATAATATCTTTACGTATATATTGTATACAAAATAATGTTATTTTATCATGCCTATATGTTCCAACTTTGCCTGTTATTCAGGTTAACGTTCAAAATCTAGGTTTTACAGGGGTAAACACTTTTTTTTTTAGAGTTTTTAAAAAATCAACCATCTTACTTTATGCTTTTAGGCCCAAGTACAATAATAGTTTCATAAAGTACAAAACAAGTATTTCCTATGGACATTTTTAGCAATCGTATGAATATGTGTATTTATATGATTTTAAAACTTTAATAATAATGATAATGGAAGCGCTTAAAATTAGATATATCATAATCGCCAAATTTTCCGGTTAATTGAAAATGTATGCAAACATTATCCGGACGTTGGAATGACCAAATTATTCAATTAACGTACAGCACAGCAAACATAGCAATGGTAAACAAAGTTAAAATTTGTATATGTCTTAGTGAGAAGCCTTCAAAAGAAATCAAAATTGGCTTTCTGTTAACAGGGAATCAAAAACAGGGATAGGAAATCCCAACCGGATCAGTTTCTATAAACAGGGATAGGTGGGCCTCCTCTGGATAATTCCGATAATTTAGTCATATTTATGAAATAGATTTGACTCAATATTTTTAGCTCTGAATCACACCATATTTACTCAAAGCTCCATTATCAAATTTTAGTCGGCAAATGCATGTTTATTTTAAAATCGAAAAGATAAGCAGAAGCCGATCCCGCATGCATCCGTTCATATGACACTCAGCATCCTAAACCAAGTGTTCGTGACCTTTGAATGTTAGTGTGTTGCTAGGCATACACTTAAATAGGATTTTCTCTCTAAACAAATATTTTCTGAATGTGTATACTCTGAAAGTGTACAGTTATTCATAGGACATCCATCTATATGGGACAGGCTCCAGAAATATTTTTAGTTCTGGTTTTAAGGTTTTATATATTTGATCCATGGTAGAATTATGTCTGCTCTCTGTTTTGCCGTTTTGGCCGAGATACAAAATGTAACAAAAAGGGCTTTTCTCTATCCAAAATGATTATGATACCAAATGTTGATATTACTATTTTCAGTAATTTTATGAACAGTCATATCATTGTTGTATATTTTCGTAAATTATATTTTTCAATATTTGTTATAAACATATATATGTTAGCATAGAAATTAACATATATATAAGTTTCAACAACAACATCAAAGACACTATAGTCATACTTATTTGAGAAGTAAACATCGCCGCATGAATCCGTAGAACTAGAAACTATGCCTTGAGTAAATGGTGACCTACATAGCAAAGTTGGGATCAAAATCTAGTGCCATAAGTGATGGCATATTTATAACCACCCACTGTATTCATGCATTATAGCGTTGATATTACTATATTTCCGGGTTAATTATGAATAAATGATGGTTTTTATGATTTGTAATGATAACAAAAAGCTTTACGCTAAATTAGCTTGTTGCACATGTTTTACTTAGCATATCTTTTATAAAGCGGGTCTCCTATATTCCTTGTTATCAGAATGACATTTGCATCTTTTGTATATATTTATGTACTTTATAATAACCAACAAATTATATTTCTTTAACAAAACCCTTATTTTGGATTCAACTTATTGAAACAGTGGATTAAGCTTTGCGCCTTTGTTGATATATGTTTTTTTTTTTCAGTATTGTTTTCGATTTATAGTGAAACATATTTAAGATAATAGACCCGAATATCATCAATAAGCTCAAGCAACGCCAGTTTTTAACAAAAAATTACATAGAGGTACATGTACATTAAAAATCATGATGGTACATGTATGTACCTGTAGCTGAAAAGTGGAATGACGTACATCTTATTAGAACATTTTTTTTTAAATATATTTTTGTATCTTGTTTATATATATGTAAATGATATGGGAACAGTATATAAGGGTCCAACATTTTGTGGAAGTTTTTTTCGTAAAAGTCAATTTTGAAACAAAATGCTTTGGATTTAACTGATTTAGGCTGATTCGAACGCATTGTAAAAATGGATATGTCTATGATTCCTTTTTTTTTCTTTACAATTATAAAGAATATTTGTTGATTCCAGCATACACATATTCATTTGTTTTGCAATGCACGTCTATCATTGTCAAGAGAACTCTAAATATAGTTCATTCGGCAATATTTTGTAACTCAAAAGTATACATTTAGTGACGCGGAAATGTCAGACATGTTTATTTTCAGCACATAGACTACCATTTGTTGTTGTACTTAAATCGTATAAAATTATGTTTGTTACTAGTCTGATCTAGCCTTTTCATTAAAATGGATATGTTTGTACATATTTTATAGTATTACAAGCAAAATGTGCAATGAACAGGTCGTTTAAAATAAAATATAGTATCGCCAAGATTGCTGTAGCTTTCATTATTTTTTTCTTCCTTCGGAGCTCTGTTTTTTTTTGGCATTTTCTACTGTAGGCTCTATGTCCCTTTCAACATGTACATGTATGTGCATTTAAACTTCACATAAAAGCTCCTACCCTCTACACCAAGCCCCCATCCCACCTTATATTCCCTTTCTTATTTATACCATCAAATCTAAATGCATACATCAACAGACGCAACTCACTTTACTCTCAAATTTCTTCTCTTTTTCAATATCTCAAAACAGATCCCCTAAAATGTTTTCCTTGTCTCTTTCATACTTGATACATGTACCACCAACTCGAGATCAGATGTCAGTCTAAATTTGTTTAGTTTAAAACGCACAAGGAAAAAAAATAGGGAAAATGTGCACATCTAGGACAAGAACGAGTGTCTCATAACATAAACAGACGCGAGTTTCTTGTTAGTTTGTTTTTCAACTTTTTATCGGTCGCTTATTTTTTATATATATTTTTCTTGGTTTCTCTATTAATTAGGTTCAACGTAGTGCGATATGAATTCGGGTCTTTTTACTGTATATGTATGGCGAGGCTAGATAATATTTTAAAGCCATTAATATATCATAATTTGTTTTAAAGCTATTGCAAATACATTTAACTACATTGTAAATTGTATCTGGTGTTAAGTGATAATACAAATATTTTAAAAGTTGTTTTTGTTTATTTTTATATCGATATAATTCAGTTTTTTATGTTCAAAAAGTTTGATCGAGACATTTTAAAGTTCCCTTTATTTTAATTTGATAAATTTAATTGTCTTTCAATTTGCTATCTCGACTTTACAGAATGCATAGGAATTTTAGACCTCTGAAATTATGTCATTTTATAAATACTATATGATAGACTTTGATATCGGGCAGCAATGAAGATAAACATGTTTCATACTGTCTGAAAATTAACATGTGCAAGCCTAAGCATTCCGTTTAAAAAAAGAAGAAATAATACAATATGCACATGAAATTAAAGCATAGCTGTCACTTGAAATGTGTTTACGGAAATCGACGATACAAAACATATAAAGACGGCCGTGCAAAAAGATGAAATGATTTTCCCTTACAAATATGTTTTCATTATACATTGTCTACGCTTTACTCGCGATATAAATGTTAAATACATGAAACTTCAGTCATTTAATAGACCTCCATGTTCATGAAATATTTCATTAACATAGCATGTTTTTTGGGCACATTTGTATCCTAGCTGTACATTTATTTTATTTATTATAACATGTTTACATGCATAAGTACTGTTGACTGTCTTGACACTGTCATTTGCAAAAGACGATGAGCCTTAGGGGATTTACGTTAGTCTTTGGTATAGAAGACGAACGTGATTGAGACGTTCTGGATAGGTCAAAGACCCTTGACATAACAGTGTCTTGCGATCCGTCGCATAGGGGGACGTGATATACATGAAAAAAAGTAAGAATTAGGGTGGCGTATGGAAGATACATGTAGGGCAACATTGACAAAGGGACTGGCCCTATATAAAAGCTGAATTTCACAAACATCCTATAATTATGAAAATAATGTGTATATGTGTTTTTGCTATATTTTCTCATATATTTTCGTTAGACATTTTCTATTTTCAAATATCTTTTTAGTTTGTGTGTCTTAATGAAACGTGACAAACGCTTCACGTGTACCTTGTTGTTGTATACATGTAGTTGATCGATTGAAAGCCCCCCGTGTTTTGGCTTTAATCCAAATTCACAGGAAAAATCATTGCATCGTAAATAATGAAACCATTCGGGGTAGATTGTTAATATTAGGTCATTTTTTATGAATTTATTTTCGCAATAGCCAACAACTTTAACTTCTCTGTTGCATCTGTTCTGTTGTCATCGAACTTTTTTTTGCATTTGGCTGATATCCCTAGATTTGGTTCCAAAAACTGACCCATGAATTTTACACTTGCTTTCGGTTAATCAATGTAGGCTACCGAGACTTCTAGTCTTCTATCACCTTCACAATGCCTTGGCAACAATGGTCTAAAAGGTGCAACAGGTCTAGGTTTTAACCCTGGAGTCATTTTATCTATGCATTTTTTTGTTTCATTTTTATTCTTATATATCTTTCTTCAATAATATCTATCTGAATAAATTAATAAAGTGCATTTTAAAAACAAATATGCCAATAAGGGTATGTTAAGTAGTCTGGTAACATATATATGTATACCGTCATTTCTCAGCTAGACGTAAACAATCATAAGTCCAAATCAATAAGTTTTGCGATTTCTTTTCTATTTGCAAGCTTGAACAGATCAAACATTGCATATTAAATTCGGTTGATTTAGCTGTCCAGACGCGCATGGATTGGTAAGCGAAAATAATGAAACAATATTTGTTTCCATTTTTAAAACTTTTTATGCTGGTAGTGTCAATTTGTCTGCTCTTCAAATAAATACATGTAAATACACTTTTAAGTAAAACCTCAATAGACTAAATGAATAAATACGTACTTTTTTAAGGCCAACTGCTTGGAGACAAATAAATGTTTATGTAATTATAATTATTATTCCAACTTTGAAATTAGGTCCCGCATTTGATATAATGCACACTTTCACTTTGCTCCTGTATCCTGATGCAATAATGAATCATAAAAATTTGTCACATAATGTCAATTCCAAATCCTGTTCTGCACGACAGTGTAATATCACAATAATTATATCACATGGGAGTGCGATATCATAGTTATTGCATATCACATTAAAAAACGCAAAATGCACAATTACTGTTTTATGTATACAATCAATGATAATTCTATAAATCCAAATTAGTTTTGCAAAAAGTAAATCAAAGCTGCTGTACTATTTTCCGTATCACTAAAGAACATGCTCAAGCAAAAGCTCAAACTCAACAACTGAAAATATTATTTTGCAGCTCTCCTTTTATATTCTAACTGTACTAACTCCCAGTAACATGGATGAGAAAAAGTGTGTCACTATATTCTGTCACAGAGCGCGCAACTAGCTGTTTTAGCACCAACAAAACTTGTGTATCTCAGAAAATTTCAACTCACTTCTGACTTGCTAAACTGAACCGATTCCAGTTTTGTTTTTGCTTCAAGGTCGTTTTTGGCCCGTTTTGTTGATCGGAGAGAGCTAAGGGGGGTTCGTATTGTATATAGTTCAAAGACCAGTTTTCTATGATATAAAAAAGCATATATAGAGACTTGAGCATGCGTACTAGATATGAAAGCACTTGTCTCTCTCGGATCGATATTTTAGTTGCATTACGTATTTGTAATGGGTTCACCTAGTTTTGCCGTGCGCTGAGGGCGGGAAAGTCCATGGGCCTCGTTTGGGAGGTTCTTGAGAGATGACAAGCCTCGTTTTGGATTTATAGTAAACAAAGCTGCCGCCTTTTACTGATTAATGCATAATGAAACAAAATGACGTAATGGGATGACATCTTCTGCATGTACCCACATTGCAATGATATTAATCATGAATTATAAGAACGAACATATGTATATATGTAGTTTGTAATTTAAAGTAAATTGGTTATTATTATTTAGTTTTCATTAAATTATTCTGCGGTCAGCTGTACAAAAAAAAAAGAAAACTTGGTCAAAGTAAATATTATTTTACTTGCAAGCCGATGCACTGCAAGGAGCTAATTGTTACAAATAACTAAATTGAATTGTGAAGGGTACCCCACGACTTTTTTTTTCAAGTGATTACTCTAGCATGTTACCACTTGAAACATTGAAATATATAATAAATAATCATATTTCGAAGAAATAATTTTACAAAAAGGTGTTCCTACTTTTGTAAATAGATGAGCTCACTTTGCTAATCTAGCTGGCTAGAATCAGAAGAGGAACACCTTTCATGAAAATAGAAAATAGTTATATCCCTATAAATAACCAGTTTCTAGTTGTACTTCAGTTTATTATACTTAACGATATATCTCTAAATAAATTTAAGCCCGAAATTATAGTAGGAATTTTTAAAAAATCGCCAATAATCTAAAGGGGTGTTCCTAAAATTCTTGTAGCTAGAAGACAATTTTTGAAAGTTTGTAGCTAGATGAAATTTGAAAATGAACACCTTTTTGGAGGAACACCTCGTGATGTGTTCTTCAATTGTAATTGTAATGTAAAATGGTGAAGAAAATGTAGCAGATATGTGCCACATATAAAGTGCACGTGGCAAAGGATCGTATAGGTAATTTCCATATGTAAAACCTGTGCATTCAACACCCCTGGCAATCAATCGCCGGTCTACGAACGGCGTGGGAGTCTACTACAAGATGGTCACCGGTCTACCGTGCAAAAAACATGCATTTGTTTATAAAATGCTTTTTTATTGACGTTTTAAAAATGTTTCATGGATTTTTTTGCTTGCATTCGGTGATCCATTAGCATACCTTTGTCAGAAACATAAAAATGTTCGAAAAGGCTGTTCCCCTTAAAAGATTATAAGGAAAAACTAGGTGCTTGTCTCGATATTTCCACCCTCTGACGATGAGTTTTTGAAATTTTAAAGCAAAGAATATATCATTTGGAACTGGAAAGTACCCAATTAATCAGATTATGCATTCTTCTAACTATTTCAATATTTTATTACCCGGAAAACGTCGTATAACCCTTCTTAAACATACTTTATGCCATTCATTTTAAAAGGTTGATAGCTAAACGCTCTACTACATTTATGACTTTAATGGCTAGGATCAAAATAGGGTCTACGACATTTTATGTTTCGGTCGCCGATCTCGTTATTGAAAACACATTGATTGTATACTTCGAATTGACATGTGCATTAGCGCGAGTGCAATCTTAAACGGGGATTGGACACTTCCGCCCTAAAACTTCGGCCCCTATCACTTTGGCCCCTTCAGCTCTTTTGGGAAAGACACTTCGGCCCCTTGCCAAGACACTTCGGCCCCTCGTGAAAAGACACTTGGGCACCTAGCAAAAGACACTTCGGCCCCTTGTAAAATACACATCGGCCCCTCGTAGAAGACACTTCATCCCCTTCTTATTCTGCCCCAACCACTTCGGCCCCTTAAAAAATACACTTTAAATTATTAGATTTGATAATAATTCTTGAATAAATGATAAAGTGCAATAACAAATTCATAAGAACAAGGGCCTTCAATCAGAACTTGATTTTTTCTGCTTATGAATAAACTATAATGATCCATATTCTATTTCATATTATATTTTAATGTAGTTCGAAGATTATATATGGAAAATAATCAAATAATATGAAACAAAATATTTTGGCTAGATAAAACCAGGTCTTAGGAGAAAAATGTTGAAAGAGTCATGTTTTTTTCTTATTTTGATGCAAGTCATATTCAACTGCACACTATGTCCATTGTAGAAAGTATATCATTTATCCAAAATTAAACTCTTCAAAAGAAAACGAGTTTTAATATGACTTTTGGGATTAAATTATGTATTGTTAGTTAATATTTTATTTTTATGATATAATACTGGTTGAGATACTGTTCTTTAATCGATATTTTACGAAGGGGCCGAAGTGGTAGGGAACAAAAATTAGGGGCCGAAGTGTCTTTCGAGAGGGGCCGAAGTGTCTTTTGAAATGGGCCGAAGTGTCTTTTCATAAGGGGCCGAAGTGTCTTGACGAGGGACCGAAGTGTCTTTTTCAAAAAGGGCCGAAGTGTCCAATCAGGGCCGAAGTGGTAGGGGCCGAAGTGGCAGGGGCGGTCGAATATATAGGGACGTGCGACCGCAAAGGTGCACCCCTCAAATTACTTTGATTGCAGTACCAGGTATATCATATATCATGTGAATGTCTTAAATGTAGTAGAGTTCCTAGTCTTTGCTCCGATCTTGTTAGTAGACCTCCTTACTCAATTCGCAAATGATGTTGCAAGATCGCCAACCATGATGTTGTAGATCGACACGCCTTTTTTACCATGCCCAGACAAATGGTTTCTTGATAAAACTACGTTATTTAATAAGTTAATTTGTTTGTGTTGCTTTTCAACATGAAGAATATTGTTTTCTGAATCGAATGATATAAAACACATAAATAAAATATTCTCTTATTAAAGTAATATCTACGAGAAAACACCGAGCTCATGTCATATTACGGTGGGAGGGTCGAGATTTTTCTTTATAACCTTAGAAACCGTTCATCGCAACTTTTAAATGACTGATGCAGACTAAACGTTAACAACCTTAGAGCCGAATGCAAAATGTTAGAAGCCGTCGTATACTTAATTACTGCTTCAAAAAACTGTTTTATTTGCACACCCCTTGTTTTGGAGTATTTTTGTTGCAAGATCGGTTAGCATTTGTCAGTAGACCGGTGTCCAATTTGAAGTAGACTCCCTAGCCTTTCGTAGACCGGCGATTGATTGCCAGGGGTGTTCAAATTCCCCCGCTGTTAACCACATCGTCCATTCCGTTTATATTTCCTCAAATACCAAAAATAATTTTGCTTTAAAAAATATATGTCAAGGCCATAATTGATGATAATCCGTTTTTTTTTTCTTGTTATTCTCTTAAATAATAAAATATTTTCTTACAAGGCACTTTAAATGTTAAGAGCCTAACTGCTCTCAAAATAGATTTATGGAAAGTGGGGCTTTTGATATGAACAATAAAGCGATGTCCTCTTGTACCAGTCAGACAGGTTGTAATGTATAGACACCCCCTGGTGACACGGTGCATTACTGCAATGTCGCGAAAAATATAAGGCATCGAAAATGCGATTATGATGTAGATCTACGTGTAAAATTCTAGTCTGCATGAAGTATCCATGAGTTTACTTAAGAATTATGGACTTCGCATATACAGTGAGATCTTGTTCATGCGTCTAATTAATTTGTTGCGACGTGAGGGAAGGACGTCGAACAAATGCTCCAGGAAACTTAACCACACTATGACATATTTGCGATGTGGCACAAACCTTGCTGGTGCTATCTTATGAGGTAGTATGAGCATGTATAAATGAGAGTCTGGTAAATGGTTCAAACTTAATCATATTCCATTTTTATATATAATCGACAACAAAAGAAGTCTCCGGTCATTTTAGGTTAATATTTTTTCATTGTATCAAAATTGGAACCAATTAAAACACGTCGGTTAGTTTAAAACATATTAATTAACGATGGTCTCGCAAACCTAACAATCTGGAATCCGTTTGACGATTATCTCGTTCGTTTTATCGAAGCGCTAAGAAACATTGATTTCGATCATCAGTCAATAAGTATCGGAAGGGGAGGAAAAGCGATATGTTCTATAGATAGTATAAGGTTTTTGATACTTAAAAACAATGAGAAATATTTAATTTCTATACGATATGTGTCGCAGCGAACATCTTAAAATGTAGGAAAAACGTGCTTTTTGGCGCTTATCTGAGAAAACAATCTTAATCACATTACACAATAAAAGCGGTATGATATAAAGATAGCTCACAGTCTCTTTTCTCTGCTTATTACACTTTTAATTCTATTGGCTCCATAGCCTTGTCGTAGTTCTCGAATAAACTCGGTAGCGTTTGAAATGGATAAGTTAACCTTTTTATATTGTCGGGGCGTTCGAATGAAAACTGTCATTGTCAATATTATCTTCAAGTGTGCGCAAAATAGAAAAATTATACCAAATGTCCGTTGTTGTCATCGTTTGCCATATATACGATGTCGCGAAATGCAAAGAAAATACGCTCGAAATGGGCGCGGTTTCGCGCAAACAATCGATTATTAAGTGAATACGCTTTAAATATGTACGCACATTGTAATCTAGAGTTACGCATCATGATTAACTTTTTAACTGTCCTTTTAGCCGCGTTATCACGCTAAAATTATGTAGAATACTTCGTTCTGCTTATCGAGGCATACGCTTGCGCGCACCGGTGCTTCGGGGCTAGGGCGTAGATATAGGCCATCAGGTTTCTTAGACATGCACGAAAATGTGTTTTTGTTTTATGGAAAGCTCAAAACACGGATTTGCTAAAGGTTAACTTAGCGTGTGTTTTCGATCAATGTCGTGTTTCGAATTAACCAAAACATAAACGAAACGTTATGTCCAAAAGTGTTGTAAACCCTTTAATGGAGCATTAAGAAAAGTAAAGGCAGCATTTTACATATTTAAACTGGTTTTTGAATAATTGTCCCAAAAAATGGCACTTCCGGTGCCTTCGGTCGGGCCATTCGCGAAATACTATTATTAACTCGAGCGACCGCCGCAACTGGCTTGAACTCTTAAATATGCGACTGAAGAGACAAATTGTACGAATAACCTGTAAAACTTCCGACCAGATATTTCAAACATCCATGAAAATGCATCTTAGAGGGTTTGTTACTCGCTATTTCGCTCCTTCATTTTCAAGAGTTCGCCGAATCGTCAATATCAAATATAGTCGTAAATTGTATTTAATAAACTCACATTATGTACTGTTTGATTTGGTACCTAATTGATAAAAATCGACCAAATACTTTTTAAGTTACAGGGATTTGAACAACCGGACACTTCTTTTTTTGTCGAGTATATATATAAAATGATATGAACCTACGGTCTTGCCTACAAGTAAATCCGTTGATAACTTGACATCTTTCTAAAAGCATGTCCTCAATAGAATATTAGCATTGGCAAATTATGCTTGTAGTGTTGCAAGCTAAGAGCGTACGGGAGTCTTCTAGCATAGGCGATAACGCATTTCGTGTGTTTTATCAAACTTTTCATGAGCATTATAGGAGTTTCAATTATTACCCTGACGTTGCAGAATAAAAAAGTGAAGATGCTATATATCCAAACTGTATGTAACAAATACGGATCACGCGTATGGAAATCAAGCGTACGAGATGGGGTTATGAATGTTCAATCATAAACGGATTGCACTATATTTGTCATTTTCAGCAAGAAAGGGAAGCAGCATTTGCAAACATACCGAATAGTATATATTTCCAGATGAAAATGTACATGTATGTGACCACATGCGTATATTCTGTAACTATGTATTTAATCATTAGAGTCCTTTTTCAATTAATGGACACTTTTTACGAAGTTTTGACTTTGACTTTGAATAGACCAATCATTTGTATATCAGTCGAAACTATTTTTTGTCTCGGAGTAACTTTATCATTCGACTTTTAGTTGCTTAACAGAAAACCATTCAATTCTTTAGAATTGAAATGTGCGGTTAAGTTAAAGCATTGCATTTGGAGGAAAATGGACTTTCTCAAAAAACGGACACTTGTCGTTATTTAACTAAAATAGGACCATAGAGCCAGTATTTTGATGTTTCATGTTTTTGGTAATAGCGAAAATGATAAATTCGTTTTATTTAGCTCTTATTATTCACTACAGAGTCTATAGAGTATAGACTTTATGACTTAAAACACAACCCATAACACATGATCATTTTTGTAGTCTAGTTTCGACTAGAACAAATCTAGCGGTAAAAGATTTTTGATAGGGGAATCAATATTGATCTATCTAAATGACTGTTTCAAAACACTGTCCCTGAACTTATTCATATTGGTTTAATAGCAGGGTGTCCATTATATGAGTCAAATTGGAAGTGTCCATTAATTGAGAAACCACTCTACTTGTTCGTCTAAGAACCTAATCAATTTTGAAGAAATGATAGTTATTCATTGTTGAAAACTCGGTGTATTTGATCATACACATATGAGGGTAAAGCAGTATCGAAATTATTAAAAGAGGGTTCAATAGTGCTTCGGTCAATGTAATTTCATATAGAATTCTAGAAATCATATAATCATTCATTTTCTTACAATCATCAACACTAAAGTCATTTCAAAATCAATCTTACTTTTCATTAAAGTTGTCATTTGAGAGCTTACATTTTTTTATTCCTACTTCAACCTTTTAACGGATTAACATCTTAGGAGATAGCTAATGCACTTGAATTATAAATTCATTTTTAATATTATATATGATTAGATAAGTACTTTATTTGATGTGATCAAATTTTTGCCTGCTTTGATTGAAAAATAGACCACTTGATCCACTCAAAACACAAAGACATATGGAGAGTGCTCAAAACTGCAAACACTTTCCTGACTGAATATTACATCAATCATAAGATGAATCTAAGATGAAACATAGGATCTACATGTACATGACTTAAAGAACAATAACCATGGTGGTCCTTCTTTGAATAAAAAATCATTTTTGTGTTTTGAAAAAAAAAGACACTATTTTTTATTATTATTATTATTATTATTATTACAAAAATCATATCTGCCCGTAACACGTGTTGCAGATTATTTATATGATTGTTATCTTTTGAAAATAAACAAAATCTGTGTATTTTAAGCCGGCGGATCAACTATTTTTCTGGTATTATCGCGTTCACAGCTGCTATCAGTTTATCATTTCATTTGCAATCTGATATTTTTGATGGAAATTAAATCACTATTCATTGTTCAATCATTTTATCACATATCCATTTAAAGTAAACATGTCAAAATTACGGAAATCGTTTGTATCGGTATCCACCTAAATATAAAATCCGGACACAACGTTTCCGATCAAATTCCGACCAAAAAGTGTCCAAAAGTGGCAGTATTTGATTTAGAGTTATCTGCTTCGTTTCTTTTTGTTAATTGTATAGACATTTGATATCAATTTTGAGATGCCAGATGTATAGTTTATGTATTCATAATCTTAACTCATTATAAAAAGATACACTATTGATATATTTTTGATTTTGTCATTCTGAACTGTCTTTTTCGGTGGACAACTTTGATTACTTAACATAGTCATAATGGAAGCAGAATAACATTTATGTAATTAATAAACGCCAATTATTATCGATTTGCGAGGCACTGTGGTATATTAACACTGTTTTACAGGGCAATTTTTAACGGTTTGCGGCTTCAAATGAAAGCAGCGGGCCGAAAGTTACATTTGAGCCCGCTAAATTGGGTTTCAAATGAAAACGGCCCGCTTGCTTGTTTCAAATTATATGTTTTCCCCATAAATGCTATAATTTTTATTTGCAACGGCGTTTCCCTTGTTTATTATATAATAGTTGATAAACATTAACTATTACATTAAAGATGGCTATTCTAAGTTGAAGAATAAGTGGCAAAATACATTAAACAAATCTAAAATTTCGAAGCGACATCGATGGGATTCGAACCTGGGTTGCAAAACATTAACCTTCGCTGTCACGCACCTTAAACACTAGGCCATAGGAATGATGTTGAAAGGGTGCTTTTAAAGAACATTTATAATTTAAAAATCAATAATTGGTAAAACAATGCAATATGCTAATGAGATGCCATTGAGTACCCGTATAAGGTAAATCGATATTAAAATGAGTAAAATTGTGCTCAAGTCTTATTGCAACCGAGAAAAAGTAGTCGCCGATGAATTCATCAGATATCTTAGTTATTTTGTTCATACGTAATTTAAGATTCATTGTTTTCTATTTTTTTAAGAATATTTTTTTTTAAGAAATGCAACATTAATACAATTGTACAAACATTGTCAATTTAAAGTTGGTATAATTCTTTTTTTTTAAAGAAAATAGCGTGTATATGACGTCGAAGTGAACAAATGTGTACCTCTTAAATCAATAATAATAGTAATCACATTGTTTTAGCCGGCGTTAATAAAATTTGAGTCCCTCAGTTTTCATTTGAAGCCCTTTTTATCATTTGAATCCCTCACATAACATTTGAGTCCCTCGCAAGCTCGGGCCTCAAATGATATGTAGTGGGCTTCAAATGATAAAATGCGGGTTTCAAATGAAAACATCGGACCTCAAATATCATTAACGCCCGCTAAAACAACGTGATTGGTATATTAACTTGTTAAAGCTATAAAACATTGACTAATGTATTCTTATTTGATCCTAATGCAAAAAAACTATGGGTGAGATCAAATTGATCCATCAAACTTCTAGTTTGAAGCAATTTTGAAGCAGGTTTGAAGGGGATATGATAAACTAATTTTGTTTATCGGATATGATAGAATAAACTTATTTATTGACGCCATTGCCTTAAGTTGTTTGAAGGTAGGTTTGAATGGTGATTTGATCGATTTGAACGCACCCTATGCAACCTGTCCAGAGTTCACAATAAACGCCTTTTCACATGGTTGCTTTGAGTCAAATAACAAACTATAACACATATAGGATTATGTTATTTGTATGCTGCAACTCAATAACTCAATCACTGCACTGCGATGTGAACTGGCGTTTCGACGTGTAAAGCCTTTCAGCAACATATACCCGTCAAAAAAGTAACCTATATTTTGTCCTGACCGATTTTTAATCAACTTATAACAATTTTGCTAAAATGAAATTTTGCATACGTATAGTTTAACCATTTGTTAACACAAATATTGATTTAGATTATTGCTGTTGTTTACCATTTTCCTACAATGTGTGAAAGAAGTGAGTGGGGGTATGCAAAATTCCACTCAAAAGCGATGTCCAGTCATGCATTGTGTGCTTGAAGTGATAGGCATAACTCTTAAGAATTTTATTATTTACAACTGTGTGTATCGAAATTTCATGTAAGTCTGATGGTCAAGTATCAATTTATGACAAATTACTTTTTTATCCTAAACGAGTATCAATTTATGACAAATTACTTTTTTATCCTAAACGAATAAAAATATAATCATATTGCAGAGAAATAAGGAGTTTTACAAGAAACCGTCAGAACGATTTACTCGAAAACCAGGTGGAATGAGCATTTAACATTAGCGAATATATTGTGGACCATGTCCAATAATTGTTAATTTTAATAATGATTAGCAGTTAAAATTACCTTTTCATCAAAAGATCAAAGATGAAAATTTAGTTTGATGGATCTAAGACACAAACCGGGAATGTCCATTGATTCTGCACGGAATTTTGCATACCCCCGGTCCATACTTTGACACATTGTGGGCATTTTTAAAGCAACAATAATACTCAAACTTAACATTCATGTAACCAAATGGTTGAACTAAACCTATGCAAAATTTCATTGTTGTACGAATCGAGAAAGTTGAAAAAAATGTATTTTGAAAAAAATATAAGTTTCTTTTTTTGACGGGTTTATATATATATATCTAGTTCGTGATCATGTGTGTGTCCTCCATTAGAAAAATAAACAATATATTTGGTCCCTGGCATAATGACAATCCTGCGCATCTGGAAAACTTAAAATATTGCTTATGATTGAACGCCACTATATGAATGCAGCTGCGCTCACACGTCATCTTTTACCAAAAATAATATAGAAATCATTAAATTTTTAGTAAATTTACTTGACATGAGGCCGCGCCACATACATGTACGTTTTGTATTTGTCGCTCAAAATACGTGCAACGTATACGCAACTTCACTTTAATATGGAATCTAGATGAAACCCTTTGCGTTTTATAAAGTGCCTGTTATGCATAACAAGATGGCAGTCATATAATGCTTATAAATATAACCACTTTAATTTGAATATATTTTCCATCGACGACATGTATGTAACTAAAATTATAGCGAAAATTCCATTGCAGCTGTTGACCTTCGATAAGGATTTTGACATCACGTTAGACATGATTTTTAACACACAACGCTTATATGGTTACCACATATATGTTATATTTAACTAAGGGTGAGTCATGAATAACATATAAAAAGTTTCGGAGTTTTAATATGCGCACCAGACGATCTAAAAATAGTTTCATTTGTATGTACAGATGTTAACAGAGACATGATAATGCATTAACGGGATAAGTGTCAAAGATTGCAACGTATCAACGCATTTTTTAATCCTCGTTAGGCTACACATTTATTGCAAACATGTAGATGTAGGGATTCAAACATTATTTATGGATCGGTTATATATAATGAAATTGAATGTTTTTACACAATATAAGCGTTGCTGTGGTATTTTGTATTTTCTATTATCTTAATTCATGTCTTTCAAACGATATTCTAATGAAATACCTCAAAAATATAAAACCAGATTTTGCATGTACTCCTTGAATATCGAACATGTTTATTTCTTAAGTTTGATTGTTTTGTAGACTATCTAGCACAGAGTCGTGATTGCCTTAGCTTCTTTTAATTCATAAATCGAGCCCAACTTGGGCCTCAACATATAGTTTAACCCAATGATCTACTATGTAAACTATACATTCGTTTATACTACCCTGTTTCGATAGCATGTTTGCAAAGCATAACAAATAAGCATGTAAAGCAGTTGATTTTTTCGACAACTATTATTAAGTAGAACTGTAACGATGACAAAAATACTTAAATTAATGTTTTGGCGAATGATTCATTATATGTTTTTACATGCAAAAGTAAATGATGTCTTTTTTTCTTGATGAGCTGCGCTGACTGCACCTATCTAGCATTCTGTGATGTCGACTGAATTATAAAATATATTAAACAGTGAATCTAAAAGCGGTATGTTTTATCAACTTGCATTAAATTATTATTACAAATCGAATCAGTTTTGATAAAACATATGTTTTAAAGAAATGGACAATTCGGTTCCCTTGCGTCAAAAATCGGTCTTAATATAGAACAAAGCTTGTGATTGGCTGGCGATTCATAAACAGGAGTTAGTTTCTATTGGTCGTTGTGTTACTAAAAATAGATGACATTTTTTTGTTATTTCATTACTGCCATCCAAGATTATTATACACAATAAGATTGTGTTGTGTTGCGATTAAGTGGTTCTCAAACCATTGAGTATTATTATTACACTACTTTTTGCAAGTGCAAGTTGATTCTGTATGCTTCAAATCAAGTGATAAAAGGGTATTTGCATAACTTCAAGGTAAATCGCACCTTGCAAACCAGGGATTTAATGAAGTATAGCTTCTGGGGAAGACCGGTTTATGTGGTTATTTGAAGTTATGCCAAACAACATCCCCCCTCCCGCCTACCCTGAGGGTGGTGGGTGACATTTGATTTGATTTTGTTATTGAATTGAATGTGTCTGTAAAGGTAAAGATTCAAAAGCGACAAAGGGTGTTTATCCTGTCATGATAAAAATGAATAATTGATTAAACACTTGATAAGAGTCAAGTATAGACCACGCTTTAGATTCATGTGTATTAATAATCCGCAAATATCCTCTGATAAAAACTACCAGCATGATATACCTTTCTTAATTGTAAGTTATTTCGCATACTGAAGAAAAGGTAAACACGTCAACTCGTTCAAGGACGGAGCATACATAATTTTTTCCAGGGCGGATTTAGATGGGGCGCCCCTCTCCGTTCGCTCTAATAGCTGATAACATTACCACCCCCTCCCGGTAAGATATTTTCCGGATCCAACCCTGCTTACTCACGAGTGCATATCGGGATCCACTCATATAAAAATAAACTCGGTACGGCGTGTTACGTCACCTTTACGTTCAATTGTTATTTAAGAGTGATTGTGATGGCATTTCTTAATGTGCATCAATCACATAGAATAGAAAATAAGTTTTTCAAAATCCATGAAAGACTAAAGAAACGTGACCCTAGGGGTAGAGGTTACGCCTTATAATATCAAGGTATCTGGCTAGTTCAAGTACGACCCAGGATCGGTGCTAAAGATTGAGCATGTGCCTTGGCACCGCCTTTCGGGATTACAATGGATTATCGTTCTTTCCCTAGCTTATGGTCATTATTTTTCTGACTTTTCTTTAACAAAAATATCGATATCATCGAAAATAGCAGAGTACATCCCAATTCGTCTATGATACCAAACGCCGACGAGAGATATGAAAAAAAGGGAAAAAATCTTATATTGGAAGTAGCTGTAAGTAAGTAAGTGTTTGAGAAGTAAGTGTTTGAGTAGTCTATATGTTGGCAAAATATAGATTAAGTTTCGAACTAGTCGGTTAAGCAATCAGGAATAATCAAAATCGACCCCATCAGCTGCTTGAAGCATGTATCTGATATCATTGTACTTCAATTCAATGATAAACAACGCTATTATTTTGTTTAAGTATTCGATGCTAAAACGCGGTCAAAAGGGGTTGTTAGGTTTGAAAACAAAACCAAATCTGTAATGCGAGTAGGTTCTATAAATACCAACTAATAACATCAAAAATCGTTTGTCGTTTTGTGTTTTTAGTTTGTAATATGACGAAGTAGAGTTATTAAAGTTGAAAAACGCAGTATTGTATATAGTTTTAAAATCCTATATATGACTGATCCATCGAACTGTTAAATCGTTATTTGGCTATATGTATTGCCTGAAAGGGGTATCCACCCAAAAAGTTTCCGCCCAAAAAGTTTCCGGCCATAAAGTTTCCAAAATTGACAACATGGGACAGAAAGTTTCCATCCAAAAACGTGCTTTA
>LQRL01185511.1:1066-14043 GCA_001703475.1 Hydroides elegans
GTGAGCTAAAAATAATGAGCGAGGAAAGGATAGAGCTAAAGAGAAAGAGAGAGAAAAAAATAGACAGAAAGGAAAATATGCGAAGAGACAATAATTCGATTAAAGAAAAATACAAATGTAATTTCATTAATCAATGATCCATATATCATATGCATACTTGAAACACAGGGCGTACAACAACTCGAGGACTACGGCATTCACTACTACAAAGTATTCCGCAGTAAGAAAGACAAACAGCCCATCTGGACTGGAATAAGTGTGGCTGGAATCCTTACTGCAGAGCAACAGGGTGGCAACAAAGTCGTCACTAGGTAAGATTGGAAAGCATTCGTTGTGCACCCCCATTTAATATAAGAAACATATTTTGTCTAATTATATGAATAAACGGCTATGAATTTCCCACACGAATGGACAAATTCACAGAACAGAATAAAAAACAAATATACATAAGCTTATTATAAGAAGCCTATCGCACCCAGATAATTTTTTTTTGTCGAAAGGTTCACACAAATTTGTCAGTCATTAATGCCTGTGAAAATCGAATGGTGAAGACTTCTAGTAAAAATAATTGAAATCTGTGTAAACATTTTGCAGACGGCACCCATGGCAGCTAACACAGAAGATCTCGTTCAACCGCCGTCGCTTCAGCATCAAACCAAAATCGGAAGTGGGTGTGGGCAAAGTTGCCAAGCTCGATTACTACACCGACAGCTATAAAAAGTAGGTTCAGTGTGTGTTTTATGTGAGCTACAAGCATAAATGAGATGGTCATATCTATTGTTCACGACGACATATTAATAAAAGTAAATTAAAAATGAGGACAGTGGTGGATACCTGCTGAAGCTAGCTACTGAACATCAACACTGTTTATGTAAGTTTCAGATAATTTTGGTACAGTTATTTTTGTTTCCGAAGCTTTTAACTATATTTTAAATTGTCCATTTCAGGGGTAGATACTTGCTTAAACTGGCCACTGAACATCACCGCTTCATGGTCACTATGCGCATGCGTGTTGAACCGAATCTGGCTGACATGATAGGTGACTATTTGAATTAATACAAATATATCATCTCCATTATATTTGCGAATTGGATTAGAGGAATTTTTACCAAATGATACCTTTACAAAAATTACATATGATGCTTTCAAATGCAAATAAACCCTATCTTATATTTAATGTGTCATTTTCTAAAGACTACAAAAAAAAACTTCAGTTTCTAAACTTCGATAAAAGGAATGTCTTCTATTCGAGAGATTTAAACTTGTCTAAACACAATGTAGGCCTAACTATTTGAAATTATTTTAGCAATTAGCAAAAAGGAGGTGGGGGGGGGCGTCACTGAAAAAGCAATTTGTCAAACTTGACAATATTGATATTCACCATTATTAACATTTCTACCATTGTTACGCATCTAAACGATTTTTTCCCACCTAATTCCTAAATCAAATAGAGCAAGATTCGGACAGCATATACGGAGACGACGACGACGAGGATTATGACGATGACATTGACGCTGACGTCACGCCACGTCATGCGTCTCATCATGAGGAGAGCTTTGAAGACTTTTCGGACACGGAAGAAGTAAGGATGCTTCAAAATTGCTCATTCATTTATCGAATTTCTATAAATGTGAATACGTAATGATATCATTTTTGTGTGATGATTTCTAATGACATTTTCTATCATAATTTTCGTCATGAAAAAAACACCAAACTATTTTTTTTGCTACATTTTTACAGCATTCTAACAAAGATCTACGATAGTTCTTAATCTAATTTTAATTAAGATTGGTACATTTAGTTAGCTATTGTTAAAATGTATATAGATTTGCATTGAAAATGGTCCACGAACTTGATATGTCATCCTGTTTATTTATGTTTTGCAGCAGGTGCGCAGTCATTACGACATCATACAAAAACGTCCACCATCAAGGTAATAAGAATGTTTTTTATACCAAATTGATTGTAAAAAAAGCAAACTTTTTTTGTATTAAATTCAATATTTTTAGAATAGTTGGCCCTATATAGCGTATATATTTTAAAAGCGATACATATATAACTGACGTTTGGCTTAAGGTTCCAATCGTGTGTTTTACTCATGTGCTTTAACGTTTACTTGTTTTTCATATAAGCTTTCAGCCAAAATATATCTCCTCTTTAATATATTATGTCCCTTTTGTAGGCTTGCTTCAAGGGAGAGCTTGACCCACTCGAAACACTCGAGGTCACGCTCAAGGTCACCCGATAGGTCACCTTATAACTCAAGGCCGTCCTCCAGGGCAGCGACCCCGGGTGCAAAGGTCATAGGTCAGTGTCTTTGTTTATCTTTTGGAGTGAATGGTTTTACTTACTTTTTCTATCAGATTTACCAGTTTGCTGAGCATTCTATTTGATTTGTCTGATTAATGTCTTTACAGATATTGTTAAATATACAGCCTCGGATGCATTTTCATCATGAATGTTCTTATATTTACAATATGATATATTTTCTGTAAAGAAAATGATAAAATTTTGATTGAGGCTTCCTATGAATATAAACCTTTTATCAGCTAATTCTGTACATATATTTTCTATTGAATTCAATTGTTACTATGCAATTTTGATTCAAAGTTTGCACAAAAACAGAGCCAGTTTCATGAAGTGGATTGATAAAAAAATTGTAAAATATATTAGTAGAATTTTCATAAGAATAAAATTTACATATTTTTCTTATCTTCTTGAATTTTCATCCAAAATCAAATTATTCTTAAACAAAAATTGGTAGTAAATTGGTTACCTTCCCTGTTTATAGTTTCTCTCTTCTCTTTACCAATGTTTGATTTGCTTTTCTAAAAAATAAACCCTTTTTAAATCATGAAGTATTTTCCGTTTACTGAAACCTATGTGCGTGTTTTTTCGTTGCTTGATATTGGTTTTCGCATTGTCGCTTATATAGGTGTCAGCATCCGGTCACGTGATTCTGGATTTCTACCTTTGGCTTCCGGTCCAGTATCAGGTAGCGCTTCCGCTTTTGTGATTGATACTTTGTTATTGTGATTTGATGAGCAATGTATTTTTAGTTGTGATTAATGTCTGAATCGATATTGACAAATGTACTGTCTCTGAATTGTTTAATTTTCCATAAAATGATTTGCCATAATAAAAGATCATCCATATTAATGAAATAACTTCATGCGAACAGATGCTTCCACCAAAATCTACCCTTGTGAAAACATTTTGACCTTTGAGGCTTTCCCATATAATGCATCCTTTTATCTGTGATATGTACAAAACATGCCATTCAAATTTTGGGAAATTGAAATTTGATATTAATCATGTTTACTCCGGTGTTTCAAAGCCGTTTTGAAAGTTTTGTACATATAACAACATTTCATTAAACCCTCTTATGTTTCGGCAAAACTCTCATCGTATCCCTCAATTGTGCTTTAGATACGTTGCGAGATCGCTTTGAGTCGATGGACGCGGCGCCGGGAGCACCTGAACGCCGAATCGTGATCGTGGAACTTCCGAAAACAGCCGAACATGGCATCGGGTTGACGATCGTTGGCGGTGAAAACACCGGTGAGTTTGAATGTGGTCTTTATCAAATAAATACTATTACAATGTAAAAGCACGTGTTGTAATTAGTGTAGGAAGGCAAATTCACGAAAGCGTAGGTATATCTTCATAAATGCATGAAGTCTTATTTCACATATGTGACGGAAACTTCACTTGGCAGTGGGTTCAAAACATTTTTGTAAGAAAATGGTCAGCAAATATGAGTAATATAAATTAATTTTAAAAGTGGTTCTTTTACCTTATCAAATTCAAAATATATAGCAAGATAGAAAAGTTGGTATATCCCCTCAGGTTTTAAGCTGAACCGCATTTGTTACTGGTACATTTCATACTGCTTTAGGCAAACTGGATCTGGGTGTGTTCGTCAAAGACATTATTCCGGACGGGCCGGCGGAGCGCAACGGCAAAGTACGGGCGGGAGACAGAATCATCGCCATCAACGGACAGAGTCTCGAGGGATTGCCACATCAACGAGCCGTGGAACTAATCCGCGATTCACATCACCAGGTAAGACATGAATGTGTAATAATATGTGCTACAATCGACAGAATTTAACTGAAAAATGGTTGATGGGGTCAAATTTGAGTATTCGACGCGCTGTGGAACTGATTTGCGATTCACATCACCCGGTTAGCGTTTGGTTGTTGCAATATGGTTGTGATGAGATGAAGATTAAGAACATTTTTATCAAAAACTATATACAGTTTGTACAATGTAGTAAGAAATTGGCATTTCAAAAATGATTCAAGGTCTTGTAGTTCTATGAATATTTTGTTAAAAATTTGATTAAATATACATGTAACATTATACCTATTCAAATGATGGGAAATACATTATTACATAGTTTCCTAAAAATTGATAAAAATGACTTAAAACAATAAAGTATTTAAATCTTCATTTCATGTGAAAGTCATACATTCTTTTGATTATTATGTTAAACCAATATATTGACTTACAACAAGTAAATTCATTTTCCGAAAACACCATATTCTCTCTTATAATTCTAATATACTTTAACCCTAACCAAACAGGTGCAGCTCCTGTTATCGCAGCCCGTCGGTGCTTACCCTAACGATCTCCTGGACACAGCCAGTGAAGCGAGCATGAGTGAACTCACTGCAGAACGAAGCGCATCGATCGCGCCCTTCTCGAAACCAGCAAGGACCAAGAAACCAATGCAGGCCTCTCAGGTATGTTTTTCGTTTTGGAAATAGATGAAAAAAAACATGATTTTATATAAAATCATAGTAATATGCCCGATAGTTTCATTTTTAGTACATATAAACTTTACGCAAAATAGAATATATATAACCGTCCTGTTTCATATACGACATTAAGCACAAAATGCCGTACATATTAAAAAAAAAAAATGGGCTAAAAATTTGGGTTACATTACTATCATTTCTCATAATTTTTATCCTCAAAGGAATCCCTGAATGCTTCCGTCGCAAGCATGCGCCAATTATCACCCACCTCCTCCCCGCCTTCTCAACCGCCATTTTCCCGTCGTACCCCTCCCATCGCTTCCGGTTCCGTTCGACGCACCGACTCTATTGACAGCAGCGACCTTGACATTGAGAATGTGATTCCGCCCGAGGCCATGAGTCCGCTTACGATTGGTTCTGCTGTGTCACGTGATGATTTGAGGGATGGGGCGGTGACGAGAAGTGGGGCGAATGTGGTGGGGGAAAAGCAGGGACAGCGCATGTCTGGAATTTCTCAAGGTAAGAGCCATACTTAATTGGTCACTATTAAAAACATACCAAGGCTAATCTCGATAAGCCAAATGTGTTACTCAATCAAACATCATTTAATGTTCCTTTATATACTTCATTGATTATATTACAATGTAGATAAATTGATATCGCTGATATCAAATATATTTTTGTGGTCCCAAGCTGTTCAGATATACGAGGTTTTATCGTACGATGTTCATTTATAAGATACGTTTACTAAATTGTGAATCCTTAGGATATTAGATATTTAACAAATTAAAACTGCATATTTCTAGAATATATTGGCCCACGTCAAATTGACTTCAATCACTTTAAAATGAACATATTATTTTAGCTGACTCGTCACCAGAACTTCCCAATGGCCATACGATGGAGCGACCGGGAATTGAACAATTGCCATCGGATAGGAGTTTGGCCCCTAGCGAACCAGACATGGAGAATTTGGAACCTGGCGAGGAATATCAAATTGTGCTGCGGAAGGTCAATAACAGCCTGGGTCTAAACGTTGCTGTAAGTATGGTTTCATAATAACATAAAAAAAACACCGGGTCAAACGAATCTCAATTTGCCAACTTGCTATCCATTTTGGTTGCATATGCATGTCGATTAGTTTTCTTTTTGTGAAATGAACAAATCAATAAAACCTGAGTCGATTGAGATATTCTTTGGTTTTATGATCACAAAATTTGATATTTAATGGAATTGTATGTCCTAAGGAGTTGCATATGTATTTATTTGCAGGGCGGCGTCAATACAACGGTCAAAGATGGCGGCATATATGTTAAGTCATTCGCTGAAAACGGCGCCGCGGCTTTGGATGGCAGGATTAAAGTCGGTTAGTATTTTAACATTTTGGAGGGTTCTGAAACAAATTGAAAGTTGGAACATTCTGTTGTGTTCAAATTATGAAACAAAAAATCAAATAGAGAACATTTTGTACTTTTATTTTGTAGATCTAATTCATCCTAGTTCATATGAATTAATTATCCTCTGAGAGTAGGAAAATGCGTACCTCATGCCTTACCTTTTGCCTGTATCTTAGATCCATGTACTAAGTTAAATGATCCTATTTTGACTCTCAACAGTTTTGATAAGATACAGGTATATGTGCATGTAATTTTCCCCCTCTCTCTCTAGGTGACCGCCTCCTTACCATCAACGGTATCAGCCTCATAGGCGTCACGCACAAACAGGCCGTCGAAACTCTACGCAGCGCCCCCTCCACCGCCGTCCTCCTTCTCGTCAGGGGCACACCCCCTACTCCCCAGCGCCACCCCTCCACGACGCCACTGACCTCACCATTCCATAACAGGGGCGGTGGTGATGAGAGTCCTGCGCGGGAGATGGAGGTTGAGGCGGAGGCGGGTATGGCCGATTATGAGCTTAGGTAAGGGTTAAGGCCCATATAAGAGGTGGAATGTTATGATACATTTTCCTTGTGGCTTCGTTAAATGAGCTCAGGTTAGATTTGATTGTATACAACCATGCTTATATGGTTCTCAAAATGTTCCATAATCATGCCGCCGAATTAGACGTCGATAAAACGTCGATTCAATAAGCATCTTCACTTTCTATTTATTGGTTATACATCTTAACATTGAAACATTGAAATCAATATGCCTCAGTTTGGATTTAATGCTATTTCATCCCATGCTAAGTCCTTTCATAATTGAAAACCACTTTCAATGTACATTTAATAAATCATGACATATCATATTTATAGGTCGGACACGGAACCAGCCTCTGACTCGCCATCCTCGCCGGATGAGGACATGGAAGATCCCTATGCATTCGTCAACAGTGGTGAGAAAAAAAAAGTTTTTGGTTGCTTGTCCTAAAACAACAGGCCTTTGCTTACTCGCATTAATAAATATGAATGTATATATATTTTTTTCAGTTGAATAATCATGTATGCGATTATGAAATGTACTAATTTCAAAGCCCGAATCAGATCGAATTTTTATTTAGGTCTATCTACTGGTTCTCAAAGTATGGTAACTTTCCCAGTCCAGTTGGGTTTTACCAATTACTTAATGCTCATCAAATTAATGTTCATCAAATTAATCTCTTATTTTCCTATTTCTTTATAATTATTGTCAAATGCATTTAGTGAAATATTAAATGTTAAATTACCCTATGATAGACAATCAAATCTTTCCAAACATGCGTTTCCCTTGATCGGTGTCCCCCTCAATCCCATCAGATATCAGTTTCAAAATACTGAGATTCAAGACAAAATATCATTGTAAATATATGAATTCAACCTTGATAGTGCAGATCACTGATATAATACAATGTATATGAAAAAAAAATAAAAATAAAACAATACCTCTATCTCAATCTGATATCTTTTGCTTGATTTAAAATGAAACCCTGTGAAGGCAGTTCTTCTCTTTTCTTTCTGCTTACATTTTCTTTAAGAAAATAATTTAGGCATATATTTTCCATAATTGATGATAACCACATTTCACTACTTAGGATAATAATTATGTATTCAAGAGTAATTTTTAAAAAGTGCATTTGCTCACGAATTCATGTCATATAAACTAGATGAAATATGAAGCCTTAACATATTTCATTGTTTATTTTTGCTTAATATTTTGCTTAATATTAATTAATTTTGCTGTTATCTTCTAATAATTTCTCTAATTGACACTTTTGCCGTTTTGATTAATATGTTTTATTCACACCAGATTGCAGTTCCGTTACCCTAAAAATGTACCTGTATAAAACCAATTTGTATAACATTGACTTATTCAGCACCACCTAATTTATTATTCAATTAACTTGGTTCGTAATATTACTGATTTACCATAATAACCGTATAAATTGACATATTTTGCACTATTTTAGATAATGTTTTCAAAATAACCGTGATTGCTAACGAGATGGATGATCCTAATATGCAAGAAAGCAGCTTTCAATCAGGTAGGTAGACTTATAGCAAAAAATAGCACCTATCCCCGTCAAAATAAAGGACCGAATGATTGTTATAAGATGATTAGATAAAACGTTATAAATTTATCCTGCAACCTGCCTTTCAACATACAAGTTAGGACAATTTTACGCATTAACTAAACAAGGCCCTGCTGCCTCAAATCTTGCTTAATTTTTCACTCCAATTCATTTACTTTGCTCTATGTCTTTTGTCCTATCTTTGTACGTTTTTTTTTCAACAACTTTGATAATCCTTTTCTTAAATCTTGCTCCGCTGTTTTTCACATATTTCAGCTTTGAAAATAAAGCCCTGCTTGCGTCCTACGCTACATATTTAAATTGCTAACCATACATTAACCTGCGTATAGTTGCAAGCTTAATATGCCATATATTTGTCGTTCATAAAAAAAATACATGTTGCAGATGTGAAAAAAATATAGCATTTGCAGTTTTAGACATTTGATATTTTAACATTTTGCCGTTGCGTTCTCAACTGTATATATTCGCTGGTGACGCGTTGAAAAAAGTATAACACTGACCAGAGATGCTTGTATCATTGCCATGCTAAGAGATTGATATCTTAATCAACGTATTTGCTTCATTTTGCTTTTGTAATTGTAGGTTATAAAATAACATTTATATGGACCAATCTGTAAGGGCATACATTTTTCTTATCTATAGTTGTTATAAAGGTTATGCAGTGCCCAATGTTTGTGATACTAAAAAAGGTACCTCTCCGGGGTTTTGGCTTACTTTGCAATCCCATACTATGAATGCTATGATAGACGGACGTATTTACAATGTATATATTTAACCCATGGCTTTGACTATAGTAACTGCATAAGTGAGACCATAATAAGATCCTGATTTGCATGACACGCTTAACGCTTAATAGATTCGTTACCAAACTTTTAGGTTCAAATGAATCTAGACTTCAGTATTAAAATTTGATCAGCCCACTTTTTCGGAAGAAATTTGAGGGAAAAAAAGAGGATTCCGATGACTTGATGTTGCTTTGCATAACAGTTAACTTAGGAAGTTTACTTGCTTCTCACTTATATTTTATAGAGATTGCAATCCTATACTCACAACGTCACCTTATCGTTACCATAGGCAACACATACGAAGTGGACATCCCCCGCCGTCCCAGCACCGGACTGGGCTTCAGCGTGCTCGGGGGCGTAGACCGTCACTCAGATGCACGCATGCGCATTCCACGCGTCAAGAAAGTATTTCCGCATGGACCCGCTTACGAGGCCGGGCTTATGGAGGGTGACGTCATTCTGCAGGTCAATAACCATACGCTGGGGCATCTTGCGAACAAGGTAAGTGATTTCAAAATGTGTGTAAATGATGTTAAATTGAAGATGAGATGTTGAGAGGCTAAGAAAAAAACAACGCTTTGCAGACCATTTTCTTAACATGTTTCCGAAAGGAAACAGGAAGATTCGTATTTATTCAATATTGCTTTAATGTTTTTATTATTCCATTTATTTTGAAACAGGAAGTGATGCAAATCCTAAGAACAGCGACACCGGAAGCTAAGTTACTGATTTGCCGACCTGGACCTGGAGTACTTCCGCCTATATCACAAGTGGTAAGTCCAAAGCTCCAGCAGCAATCTTTCAACTATCACCTTTAAATCCTTCTCTGATAATGTACGTTGATATCCATGATGATTTGATTCTCCCTGTCTTTTGAAATTGCCACCATATCTCTAATGCTGTTGTTCTCTATTCCCCGAACCAATACCATTCAAAATTTGTATTTATAAAATTATGCTAAAAAGTAAAATGCGCGTATATGGTATTTTACGGTTCTGTTCAGCAATATAATACTTACTGAGTTTTCAGTTCGCGGATCATCTTCTCTTCTTGCTATCTTCATATCTTCCCAAATGACATAAGTCCAAATTACAAAAGTAACACATATTTTCTTGTTTTCTTCTGCATTTTTGGGCTATGGATTATTTATCTGTTTATTGCATGGGCCAAGCATGAACATTTTGCGCATAAAAAGCGTTTTTATACATTTATATATTGCTATATATTTACTTTTTTTTAATTCCTTAATGTTTATCATAATGTATTCATATTTGCTTCAAATATTGCTTTTCTCTCAAAAGAACCGAGCCACCAAAGCTTAATAGATTTAATGGATGCAGCTATTCAATATCTCAATGCTATAAATCATTATGAAAATGATTATTCATGCAGCTTGAAACATTAAAAAATTTGAAAAACAGCTTACAAAATCAATTAAACCACTGTTAATTCATAAGAGCCTTTTGTGCATTTTTACTGTATCCCTAACTCAAATACCTCGATTATCGCGCTTATACCTATGTACCATTCTCGCCCCTTTCCCCCTCCAGAAACAGGACCTCGATTGCACTCTGGATTCCCAGGCCAGCATTCCCATGGCAACTTCTACACCCACCGCCGATCAAATCCTTAACGACCACGAGACGTCGCCATGCAGTCCCATTGTTGCCATAGAAACGCCAAGCCCTAGCAACATGCACCGGCCACTCGTGCGCTCGCATTCCCAGGGCATTGACCTTGACCCTGGAACCGGAAGTGAGTTTTCTGAATCCGAAGATGAGGAATCCCGGGATATTTCGCCGCGCGAACGGACGTTAACGAATGATGAACTGGATGCCAACCAAAGTAAAGCTGGTTCTCGATCGCAAGGTGGTGATAATACGTTGACCGATCATGATGCCTCACTACAAAAAGGTGGTACTCAATCTACATCCGCCAATAACAGCATGTCAAAATCCCGCGTTAAATCGCCTCAAGCTCAACAAGTAAATGCTCAAAGACTGACACCGACCGGCGATCGAATAATGACGAACGACGCTGAACAACGCGACGAAAGCGGAAGTGAAAGCGAAGCCGGAGGCGACGTAGAGGAAGACTCATTAAACACGTGCACAACCGAATCCCGCGTTCTCTCGCACGCCTCGAGACGTACCCCATCGCCTGTGAAAACGTTTCTTCACGACGCGGGACTGACTTCCGGTGAAACGACGCCTGCGCCAACGCCATCTATTGAGCACGTGGCCAGCCAAGCGTCGACGCGACCGCGACCGGAAATAGGCGCGGAAAGTTTCGAGGAAACGACGGAAACATACGAAGGCGAGACAGATGATGATGCGACGGAGCGTGACGTTATGCCGCATGTAAGTCTGACGCCAGAGCTGACATGATACTTATTTTATTTATTAACGTTATTGCTATATAGACGATTTTAAATATTGATAAAGTCTCAATTTCGCACGGGTAAAATACTTTTTAAGATGAATTTATTTCTTACATTTTATCTTGTTCAAGGTGTTGAATTTGGCTTTGTTATATATCTATGCATGATCATAAATCTAGTTATATAGAATTATAGATATATGGTTTGGTTTGTAAAAAATCCTTTATTTATCACAATGTTTATAATATTATATATGTATATTCTATTTAACTTGATTATGCTTTTTGCGCGTTAATCATATATACTGTTTACTTGATTAGCCCGCCCGCAGCTTTTACTATTGCAAATGCGCTTATTCCAACCCGTGTTTACAAAGAACATTTTCAATGCAATTCAGAATTCACTTTATAAATAAATGTGTTCTTCAAACCTATATTAGGAATTCGACGTGACCTTGACGAAAGGCGAGAAGGGCCTGGGTTTCACAGTGGCGGGTGGTCAACATGCCGTGGGCGTCTTCTATGTCAAGGACGTCCTTTATAACCCCGCCCTCGGTGACGGCCGCATCCAGCCCGGAGATAGACTTATAGCTGTAAGTGCGACTGTTTATGTGTATTTAGCAGATGTTGACTTGTTTTCAGTAAACATGAAGTATTATTGACCTGATTTGGAAATGTTGCCCTTTAGGGCAACATTTTCAAATCAGGTCAATAATATCTTCATGTTTACTGAAAACAAGTCAACATATGCTTTATTAGCCCCCAGCCAACCAATTTGGCTGAGGGCTATTGCTATCCCCCAGTCCGTCTGTCCGTCCGTCCGTCTGTCCGTCTGTCCGTCTGTCCGTCCGTCCGTCTGTTAACATTTGAGGTGCAGTAGTTTGTCCGCGGCATTTTGGTATGAAGCCTTTGTTCTAGGGTTCTGAAACTTCACACAGTGAAAAAATATATATTGCAGATGTGCAACGTCGAGGTTTTAGTTTGATCGACCAAAAAATGTTGAAATTACGGGGGTCTGAACTTAGACGAATTTGAGATATTTTGGGATATTTATACAGCAGTTTGTCCGCGGCAATTTGGTATGAAGCCTTTGTCCTAGCGTTCTGAAACTTCACACAGTGAACGAATATATATTGCAGATGTGCAACGTCGAGGTTTCAGTTTGATCGACCAAAACATGTCGAAATGACGGTGGTCTTAACTTAGACGAATCTGAGATATTTTGGGATATATATACATCAGTTTGTCCGCGGCACATTGGTATGAAGCCTTTGTCCTAGGGTTCTGAAACTTCACACAGTGAACGAATATATATTGCAGATGTGCAACGTCGAGGTTTCAGTTTGATCGATTAAAACATGTCGAAATGACGGTGGTCTTAACTTAGACGAATTTGAGATATTTTGGGATATTTATACATCAGTTTGTCCGCGGCACTTTGGGATGAAGCCTTTGTCCTAGGGTTCTGAAACTACACACAGTGAAAGAAAATATATTGTAAATGTGTAACGTTGAGGTTTCAGTTTGATCGACCAAAAAATTT
>LQRL01185512.1:0-16612 GCA_001703475.1 Hydroides elegans
ATATCGATGTAGTTACTGGTTACAATTCTTAAACCTTGATTACGTTGGTTTAAACCATGGATGAATAAAAATTAAGTTTAAAAAAATAACGTTTTGTGACATACATGGGAACATTCCATAGTTTGTTGTTTTTATTGGCTAGGACAAAACAAGTACACCCCTGTTGAGAGTTTTTTTTGAGATTTTTATTTGCATTTGTTTGACATATTGAAACATACTGTATGTCACTTCGCATTCTTACAGACATTCATACATTCGAAAATACCATCATTCACTCGAAAAAACACAAGGTTACAATGTTTGGATGGCGCAGCACCACTTTATATAGGAAACACATATGAGTGACGCAGCACCCTTTACTCTTACCAAATCATTCTATCTATGATATTACGCATACAAAAATTAAAGAAATATAGAGGCTATCAAGCATATAACAATATATTTAAAATTTATTCTGATTTAAATCATATAACAAACCATGCTGTACACTTTCATCAATTAAGGCAGTGTGGAAAACCCACTTTGATTCAAAGTCTATGTGTCTACTATATTTTTTTGCACTAAGGATTTTTAGAAAAAAATATGGACTGAGTATCTATACAACCCACTTCTTACTCGAAATATATATAGTGTTTGATAATGAGGAGGATGAGATTTATCGATTTATGTTCAATACTAAAGAGTAAACTAGTTTGATTAATCATTCCAGCCCACAGTCGGTCTGGATATATATTGTTTAGAATATTTTGGGACTCTGAACTATATTCCATTTTGCAAGGTTTGAATTAGTATTTACAATTCTATGCATAAATTTGAAGTGAAAAGCTAGCAATCTAGTCTCGTGCGTGGAATACTTAGCATATTTGAAGGACTGTTGAGAGTTGGACAAACATTTATTTTCGTGATAGCATCTTTGGTAAACAAGCTCAGGTGGGTTGATTTTGTTTATTTTGCTATGTGCGCAATAAACACTGGTAGTTGTTCTATGTTGTCCATTCTATCCAAACATTTTTGATTTTTTTTTATCCAATGAAAACAATCTTTCTACACTCTTTATTGTCTCACTCTTATTACTTACCTTATGACTGTGCAGAATGCAGACCGCCTTTTTATGCCAGTGAACATATATTTAATGATTTTATAATTTCAATTAACTAGTATGCGAAGCTGAGAGCTTTCGTGGTGCACACAGAGTAAGCTGTAATAGTGACCCGACCTTCATTTATCTAGAAAGGATAATATTAATCCATTCAAGAAAGGTTTTCTGGATTGACTGTTTGTAAACAATCTATGTCATAGATGCTGTTCTGTTCTAGCGATGAGAGCTTTGTTGTACATATGCTATATGTTATTTTCTACATAATTGCATAATATCTTTGAAATTATGCATTGAATGAAAAACAACAGATATTTAGAAAATAAGTTTTAAAAAATGATTTAATTTCACGAAACCACCTTATCAAAAGAGACTTATTTCATTTGCTCTATGAGCAAAATATCCTTCCCTTACCTAGCTTCAAACCGCCTTGAGTGGAGGCACCGGTGACATGAAATATATTGTTGGCTGAAACGCCTTCACGATTCACATCACCATCAAACGACCCCTCATAACATATTAAATAAATTAACATATTAAATAAACATATAGATGGAGTATATTTTACCTAGTTTGAGCTAGTTAGAAAATAGTTTGAATATGGTTTGATGGATAAATTATCGCTCATTAATTAGTTTTAAGGTTTGTTTTAGGATTAGTTTAATCAAAATGAACACACCATATTAAACAATTAATTATGGTTATTCCGTATTCCCAATTAGTTATTTGTGGTGTCTAAGTATATTTTATACTCTTATGCAAGACTTGAAATTTGAAGTTGCGATGACTTTGTGTTTGAATTTGGTCTAAAATTTGATATTGTCGGCATGTTACCATCTTTATGACAAGCGCAAAGAGTTGATCCATGACTATTTTTAATTAGACGCATGCGTTTACACGCTACTAACTGTAATATCGGTATTCAAAACATGATCTCTAATACTCCACAGACAATCCAAAATTCAATTTTTGACATTTTCGAGGTACCAGATATTTTATAGTTTTACACTGATGAATCTCGTATAATAATGGTCTTGTCGTAGAAAGGAATTTTTTCCTGCTCATGAGTCACTCCTATTATTTTTGCATGACATGGGTTTTGCTTGTTAATATTGTCTATTTTGGTCAAATAATAACTAGTTTTTTTTTCTACAAACATTGTCCAACTTACCTATCGGGTTTTATAGTGTTCGCATTCGTTTCACTAGATCTTAAAGCATATTTAAAATAATCCATAGTCTTCTCTACATTCTATTTTACAAGTACTGTACGCAGTTTAACGTGTTAAGGTCACATGATGTTGAGGTCTAACACTAAATGCAAGACAAACAATTATGTATGTCTATTGTATTCAGCATATTATATTGCTTGGATATATTATCTAAGGGCGAGACATAAAAAAGGCTATGGATTCAAAGCAAAATATTCTCGGTTCCAATTGTTACAAGGAATAGTTGTGAAGAATCATCAGCATTAGAACATTTAAAAGAAGAATATACTACTGTTTAATGATTCGGAATGGCCCGTGTCATAGTAATTTTCAAGGCAAATTTACAACTGCAACATATTTGATAAGTTTTTGTAACATTTGAAATAAACACGATGAAACGATTTAAGGTATTTAAGACTCGTTAATTCAAAATTTAACATGATCACATGCTGTTAAACTAATCTACAATGACTATAAATTTGTTCTTTAATTTTGATGGAGAATAATGAAATCAACGTGGCAGCTAATCAACTTTATTTTTATCACAGATACACATTTGACTTCATTAACGAAAATTTTCCAAACTGTTCAAAATAAAATTTGTTGTAGATTTATAATTGGTATGAATGTTAGTTAGTAATTGATAAAACAAATATGTTCGACATTTGAGAGAATTCATCTAAAACTGTGAAATATATTAAAGCTACTTATACTTAACAATGTTCATAACTCGAGCATTTTTTTTAAACGAACTGTGCTAAAATAATTTCGTCAATCAGTATTTCTCATAGATACAGAAATAAAGTACTTAGTGCCGAAATGTATGGTGCACATTGAGCAATTTATTACATTGGTGAAGTATTATGCCAGGTATTAGCCCCCGCGAGACACCACATTATATATTTTCGAGCGGTAACGATTATGTACAGCTGTATATGTAAATTTTAGAAATATTTTTCTATGGTTAAATAAATAAAATCGGTAGGTTTAAAGTTATGCGCACGCACTTCAGGGTTCGGCATTATTCACTCGGGTCATTTAAATATAAATATCTAAAATGGTAAAGACCCTTCGAGCATTATTTTTATTGAACATTATGAATTTATTTACGCAATTAAGGTAGTTGATAATGTTGAAGAAATCTGCAACTAACCGAATTAAAGCAATATAAATGTTGATACAAAAGTTTAACATAGCAGCCTACATACAAAATATAAATTTTGAAAGCGGTTCAAACATGAAATAATTGAATTAAACGAGCATTTTATACCTTGAATAAATGTATTAAAAAATAAACCTGAATCTGAATATCTAACACTTTAATATTTTGACATTCAAGATGATTTACTACAGACCTAGTAAAGCAATACTAAATATTGTTCAAATACAATAATTTGTAGTTGCACTACATATGTTTATTTACCGATTCCCAGTTAACTGGCTCGTTTGTCGCCGCTTTGGATTTCGGGTTCTTTTGATCGCTTCTATCTTTAGGTATATGTTGACTTTGACCTTCAGCAGATTTTTCACTGTGCTTATGGACTGAAGCCATGTTCTCCGTTGTATCCATATCTCCTGTAGATGGTATTTGCTGTCTTGCATCTACCGAAGTACCCTGTGTGGTATTTGTAGATGAAGCAGACAAGTTTTGCTCTTGGCCACGTGATGTGCCTGGTGCATTATTGGATTTCTGTCCAGATGTTGAAGCCTGCTGTGGGGGATCCAGATTGCTTATATTTGGAACCTGCATGGGGATGTCGCTATGTTCAGGAAGTATGGATAAGCTTAATTCCGGCATTGCGAATTGGAGGAAGCTGAAACAAAGAAACAAAAATGAAACATAAAATATACAATTATATCAACGTTATTGAATGTAAAATGATGCAGAACAACAAACGGTCGTTTAATACAAAAAATACATTCAAAGGGTGTTGCATCCCGGTTGTAGATAGAAGCAACATTTAAAAATATGTTCATTATATTAATGTTTGTATTTTATGATGCAAGTTGAACGAGATAGTGTGATTGTATTACAGTAACGAACATCACTCGTACCTCCTTATCTTTTGATCGTACCAATCCTTGTATCGCAGCTGAAATAACCAGTTCGGTGAAAATTCCGCAATGTGGGAATATCCGAGTTTGCAACCTAGCAAGGCTCCAGCCACAGCCCCGTTTGTATCTGCATCTCCAGCCTGTTTGGAGACAGAGCAAAGAAACATACATGTACTTATATTTTAAAATACTAGTTGGTTAATATTAAGGATTACTCGCTGATTACTTGCAAAAGATTGTTTTTAAGATTTAAATATGCGTTCAAAAACCATATCTTTGCTTATAGTGTCCTTGATAATATCAAAAAGTAAATGGTTTTAATTTTAAATTTAAAATACAGATAATGATCGATAAAGCCATTGTATACATTGAGAACAAACCTCCATTACGATTGCTGTGATTGCTTTTGTAAAGTTGCTCTGCCTCAAAGCCCAAAAACCTGCGCCAAGGCATTTGTATGTGTACCCGATCTTCCCGCTTTCGTCCAGTTTCAAATCAGAGAGTTTCTCAGTGTACATGTACTTCTTCAACTCTTTCGCATATTTTTCCTACAATCAATTAGAGCATGTACCCTGATTCACATGACATACAATATTATATAACATACTTACGCTTGATTTATCATTCATACCTAGGCAGGTTACGCATGTGACCAAAAATTTCGAGGATTGTGTTTTTTTTTAAGCTTTAAGAGATGGATCAACAGCCATCAAACATTATCAGTTTAGTTGAAAACGTAGACATCATTTTCCGTACTTATGTTCCAGGATTATACAACATTAACCCATTTTATACACGGTGACTCTTTAAATATGTATGACGGGGATTCAATCTTTCACTTACCCCGGTTTTATCTCTGTCGAACACCGTGCACGCCTCATAGTAGGCATCCTGTATGATCTGATCCAGGTTGTATTTTCCGTTCTTGTAGTGGCGTGGTACTCGATGGAGCATGTAGGCGATTGCACATGTGACTGCTAAGCAAGATGCGGCGCACCTGAAAAATATTCGAAGCGAGCACAATTCGCTTTGCAGGCAAACAGAGAAATAAGATGGCTTGATATTCTATAAGATGGCTTTATATCCTATAAGAAGAACACATAAAGTCATGATATAAGTAAGTACATTTTACAGATATATTCAAATCATAGATTATATTTGCTCAATCACCTCGGATCCGCATGGGTAACTCGACAAATCCGCAGCGTATTTCGTTTGACTTGATGAATATTCTGGTAGCGGTAAATGCCGAGCACAGAGGTTCTCATGACAGCTCCATTGGGGGCGACTTCACGACCTGTGCGATCCCATATATCCCTTGCAGCCTAAAATTGAACACGGATCAATAGGTTGGAATCAAAATTGTATATCAAAGAAAAAAATGAGGACATGAAAACTTTATAAAATTGTCCTTGAGTCTTAATTAGCTTTACTACAAAAATATGTTGGTAAAAAAAAAACCTTTGTAATGACAAAAATGACATATTTTCTATTTAGATTTTGTGTGCCATGTATCTAAGCATACATAATTGAAACTGTAATATGTACAAAATTCGAATACCTCGTGTGGATTCGTATCATACATTTCATGCTTGAGCACATAGTGAGTTGTGTTTCCTAATCCTGCCCCGCCCATATCGCCCAACTCGGGAAAGCCGTAGCGCGCCCAGGTTTTCAAGCGAGCTCCGTAGTCCCTCGGATCAGCCTGAATTTAAACCATATTTAAAACATTTAAATCAGCAATAATTGATTTTGCATCACGATTAAGGAGTGAATCTAGATGGAGTGCTAGTTAGACATCCGCCTTAGCCTTACGTTTCATTAATGAATGTAACTCAATCCGTTTGAGAAAAGAGACATTGGGGAGATATGGTTTTACCTGTATAAATTACCGGGTATCTATAATCACTAACATAAGTTTTTTTTGGGTGGCTTCAAGTAGCCATTAGTTTCAAGCTAAACCATTTTGACATAAAATGACTAACGCCATATTCACCAAACAACTAACAACTCGATCAAAACGAATAACTCGACCATATAATAAACTTTATTTTACTTAGACGAGCAGAGAACAACTGCTTGGTACTTACGTCGCCATTTCTTGCCATCAACGAGTCCATGATGCAAATCATTTGATCCGTGTCGTCGGTCCAATCGCCCGATCGCCACATTTTACGGTGTTTATCATCTATTTTCTGCTCATAGTGAAGCTCCACTCCACCGTCATTCGTCCTTGGAAAGAGCTGTGCAAAAGAAAAGGTAAAACTTTGTCTTAAAATAAACCAAAGATTAGACAGGATTGCTCAAAAATTGTCACAACACGCATTTATAAAATGGCGTTGGATAAGTTTATATTTAGATATCTATCAATTATAAACATCATAGGCTTAAAAAAACCCTTGACTATGATATCGGGATGCATCATAAGCTATTATAATTGATGTATCGTAATTGTATAAGATAAAAACATTGATCGATTCATCGGCATATATAACCACCTGCACATTCAGATAAAACATTAACTTTTTTTTTTATAAAGTATTAGATTAACGTTTTTTAACTTACTTTTGCGGCTTCCTTCTTCGTCATAAATTCGGTCAAAAGGCCGATAGCATCACCAATGCAATGTCCATATAACGTGCCAAGGATGTGCCTCTCCAAGTGTTCCTCTTTCTTCGCGTCCGGCAAGATCTTGAGTTTGACGTCAGGGAAAAACCGAGTCATAAATCTTGAATAAAAATATTGATTGATAATATCAGTAATGTAAGTAGGTAATACGGTATTCTATCGGATATTTCTCTAAAAAAATAATTCAGAGCATTTACAGTAATATGTTTCTTATCTATTGGACATATAATTCACATAACCAGCATTAAAAGAACAAAATCTAAGTTAAATGTCCTAAATCGTCGTTTTGCGTGTGTTCAATAACGAAATGAGCAAATCAGTAATTGAATTATCATTCAATTTCTGAAGGGAAAATATACTTATACTTAAACTATAAGAATTGAAATTCAAGCCATGAAAATTTATAGAAAATCCCCCATCCAACCTACTTCCTCAGGCGCTGATCCAACCAATCCTTATTGGCCAATTCATACAGCCATGTCTCCGGAAGCTCAGTATGGCCTAGCTTACAGCCAAGAAGTGCCCCGGCCACCGCACCATTCGTATCTGCATCTCCAGCCTAAATATAAGAGGGCTCAAATATTTTAAAATCAAACACAATCGTGTGCTGGCATCCCTTAGGGATAGCTTGAAATAATTGTGCTTTACACTAATAAAGACATAAGAAGTGCATTGCAGTTCCAAAGATAGGAATAAGGAACACATTCTTTTCATGATCATCAAATTTCAATAGAATTTCACAAAATATGATTTCATAAAAAAAAAAATCGGGAGAAAGTATCGAGCTTACCTCCATTGTAATGGCCGTGATTGCCTTTCTAAAATCATTTTGCTTCAATGCCCAAAAGCCAGCTCCTAGAGTTTTATAAGTGTAGCCAATCTTGTCATGCTCATCCAGCTGAAGGGTTTTCAGGTCTTTAACATACATGTTGTCGTGCAGCTCTTGTTTGTATCCCTATTTGAAGAAATTACACAATACACAATATCATTACAAAATGTATGATATGGGGTTTAATAGTAGAATTGTTCATTTTTTATAAGTTAAGATTTCAATAGATTTTGGCATGCAAACATCCATGGTACAAAGTACTTCATTTAAAAACTTCCATGTCCTTACTTCTTCATTAGGTAACCCTTCAAAGATTCTACAGGCTTGTCCATAAGCAAAGTCGATGATTTTGCCGACGTCAAAGTGACCACCCTTCTCGAGAAAGTTGCTATCCCGTTGCAGCATAACGGCGATGGCAAACGTCACAGCTATACATGATGCTTGGCATCTAAACAAAAACATTTTTGCATAAATTTAAAGGTCAAGTGCTTTTGCTATCGTGGCAAACTTTTCCCAATTTTACCATTCACATTTTCAAAAGAATCAATTTTGATCTTAAAATGAGAGTAAGCTTGCATCCAATGTAGACTGCAGCAACTTTAATGTGATATGGCCAATACTCTACAAGACTCTAAAAATCTACTAACTACCTTGGATCGGCATGGGTGACTTTGCACAGTTCTAGCGTGTTTCGCCAGACGGAATCTAAACACTTGTATTGATAGACGCCCATTATAGAAGTACGCATTACAGCCCCGTTAGGTGCAAGAAAACGCCCACTTTGTTCCCAGATATCTTCTGCCGCCTATCAAAGCGAATAGGATGGAAACCGTTAAGCACTTGATTAATCATATACATTTTTTTAATAGAAACAGGGTAAACCCTGAGCCTGTATCTTGGTTCAAATATAAAATAAGATAACGTGTCGTTTGATATCACGTCTCGAATAGTTCGAACGGTTCATTGTCAGAATATAATCGCAAACACCAGTACTTACCCGATGGGGATTTGTTGTGAATGCTGGATGTCGAAACACCTTGTATGTTGTGGCTCCAATGCCTAACCCACCCTGGTCTCCTAGTTCAGGGAAACCATAATAGAGCCAGTCCATCAGTTTTTCACCATAATCTGTGGCACTCACCTAAAATGTGAGATATATTTATATGTTTATGCAATGCGACATTTACTGCAAACCACATCTTCGTAAGATACATACACTCTCCAACCTATATATGAACAAATTCTGTAACGTTTCATTTGACTTGTCTTGGTAAGGGATTCGGTACGTTTCATTCGCATTTTGTTTCAAAATAATCGCCTTTTTTACATATGTGTTCTATACTTCAACCAATTTAAATTCTAAAAAAAAAAACAATATTAAGACATGTAATGGGACATGCAGAATATACATGTACATACTTCTCCATTCTTATCCAAAATCGAATCGATCATCAAGATCATCTGATCAGAATCATCAGTCCAATCTCCAGTATCCCATCGGGAGCGGTGCATGTCTTGAACTTTCAGGTTGTACTCCAAACCTTTCTTTTCAGCATGTTTGTGATAATACTGAAACATAATGACAGTGTTCGATTTATAATGATAATTGTTATAAAATATTATATTGAGGTTTGAAGACAAAAGCTTGTAAAGGGTTTTTAATGGGTTTCAATTTATTCATGTGATAGTTATATTACAAAATATAACTCAAAATAAACTGATGATTAAAATGCGTGTACATATTTGGATCTACAACATTATTGTTCAAAATGCTCTTATCAATTGTATTGCTTGATATGAACACCTGCAAAAATGACAGGAGATAGCAACTAGATTTAAATTAAAATTCAAACGCACTTTAAAAGTGATACAACAACAACTATGCTTCTACGCGAATCATTATGTTATATCAATCTATGTGTACCTCACCTTTTTAGCTTCGGTCTTGTTCATGAATTCAGTCAATAAACCGACGGCATCTCCTATGCAGTTGCCATATACAGTTCCCAAGACATGGCTCTCGAAACATTCCATGCTGACCTTAATTTAATATTAAGTTTAATATGAATGTTACATTCAACAAGGTATTGTATACATTCATAGAATTCAATGAAAACAAATTCTGTAAGAAATTTGATGTTATGAAAAATTGACACAATTACTGCTTACACAATTCTATGAATATAAACAAAGTGTTCTTGTTATATTAAACTTATGTTTGATGTCAAGCAATGCTGCAGTTCGGCCCATGAGTTTATTATAAAATTGATAGACATCTTACTGTAACAGGCAAACATATAAACACATATTCCAGTCATAAACCTGTACATATATAACTTTTTACTATGTATGGAAGTCCCGTAAGCAAATCTTAATTTAAATTAACCATCGATTCTGGTGTTATAGAGCAATGTTATATAAATGGCTTGTTGCGAGAAGATTACAAAGAAGAGCGGACGTACACGTTTATCATTTCATTTAACGTTTACATGGACCATATGAAAACACCTTATATATTCATCCTAGATGTTTACGAGTAGAAGCATCAAATTTACAGTCAATGTAGGGCACCATCCACATATAAGTCTCAGACATACTCAAAGGGCTATTGGCATATACACGTACACGGATGGTCCCAATAAGATTAGCAGTAAATCATTAAAATGTCTTTTTTCACACTCGTACGAGTACATGATCATACACGGTGACGGGTGGTCACAACAAGAAGTTAGAACAGGAGTGTCACTAATGAGGTTCTATTGATTCGCTGAAAATCTTACTTACAAAATAAACAAACAATCTATAGCAACATATTGCATCTTAAATATAGGACAAGCGTTTAGTATTTATGTGGTGATTCATACTACTAAAAAAAATAGAATATTCTATTTTAAGTATGTCACTTTCGTTTTGCATATTATCGCTCAAATAAAATCGAAATACGACATGATAACTAATTTGCATCATAAAAATATGAAAATATATCTAATAACTAATAAAGTATTTCTTGAAATGCATGCACTTTGAACAATGACAACTTACTTTAAGTGAAATAATCACATGAAATAGTTTTGTGTTTTCACTGTCGTTATCGAAACCGGAAATAAAACCATTTGACCCCGAATTTATTTTCGCAAAAACGATTGAAACGGTCGCAAAAATTCCCTGTCAACCATAATTTGTTCAATAAATACTATAACCGATCGGATGAATTAACATTGAAACAATATTTTCAACGATTTTTTTTGTACAAAACTATATTTCTTCATCGCCTGGGTGAATCGTTATAATGTGGTCAGTCCATATGTGACATTGGCTGACAATAAAGAAACACTTTACTTAATTGGCTGAAAAATGTTAATCGGCTTAATTGGGTGACTATAGAGAGTTTTGGCCAAAATTTATTTTCGGAATGACACTTTTGGTAATCCACCTTAGGTATGTTTAATTTCTTGATTTTGTCTAGGACCATTATACTATAATGCCAGATTTTGTTATTTCTGCAATGCTGATGATGGTTGCTCTTGAGTGTTTTCCACAAACTCCAAACATACTTTTCACAACCGCTTATCGAATTTAAACAATGTGCCAAAACTTTCTAATTAAGAAACACAACTAATATGTCAAATAAGTTTCATCTCAAGCTGTCAATCTAGCCGCTTATGGCAATTCATGCAATTTTTCAGGGGCACTCATGATCCAATATTCCAAAATTTTCGATGTTAGGAGATTTCCTGGTGTATAACATTAAGGGAAAACTGATAAGGTGCTTCTTAAATTCCTTTCAACACTTTAAGTATAACTATTTTACCAGAGCGAGAGGTTAATTTCATGATAATGTCATCACTACATATAAAACTATCCTAACATGCACATCTATGGTTAAATAGTGAGTATATGGAGTATATGGTCAACATGTCCCATGAATATTTAGGTGACAATGGCGCCCGTTGTATGGGAGATTATAGAAACGTTAAAGGAATGGCATTTTTTCCACCGTCTGGCTCTAGACACTGCAGGAGACATATCAGACTTAAGATGAGTGTGCTGGTTTGAATCATTAATCCAACGGAGTTAACTTCTAATTATACTTTGAAATTTATATTTTGAGAAACTCACCTAACCGATAGTTAATAATGCTTAATATTTAAATCACCAGTTATACCGTGTAAGAAAATGCCATATTAAAAGAAACATGCTTATGAATACATATCGCATAAAAACAGGGGCTGTGTGGTTAGATCACTGAGGACGAGACATGTGCAGCAGAGAAATGATGCTCTGTACTAGTTAAACTAGAGATCAACTTGTGAGGTCAGTGACATCTGGGAAAGACTAGATGACGACCTGGAAAGACTGATGACAGCTTGGAAAGACAGCTGACGGTGTGGAAAGACACCAACCGTGGGTGCGATTTGTTAGCAGCTCGGCGTACGTCCCCTGTGAAGGAAAACCACAGCAAAGCTCAGGTAAAAATAAGAGAAAAGTACCCCCGAGGTCGCCCGAGAAGCCTAAAAGGACGGATACTCGACGAATCGCGATTACACCCGGACTAACGAGCAAACGAAGTCTGCAATCACCATGGTGTAACAACTACAGAAAAGTATACAAAAAATTAACCAAACTAAGATTGGATGCGAACCAAGGGCAAATCTGTTGCAACGCGCAGAGACTCTTTCTGGTCAGACAGAGGAGATCCACAGCCAGGAAGAACACCACAGAGCTGAGAATGTCACCGTATCAGGTACGGCTGCAGCAGGCAATATCCCAGTGGATGTACCAACTAGGCAAACAGTTAAATGACAACGCATGAATGATGACAGCGCATGGAAAGTGTTTGAAGAAACAACTGATAGTGTATTAGAAACATCACTTGCAGGAATTATTAGTGGAAAGTGGAATCGTTCACTACAATCGTCTATACGGTTGGAAAAGAGACATTCGGTACGGAAGAAATTAAAGTGAAAGGCTAAGGAGCACCATCAATTAACATACGTGAAGCACAGATCTGCAGCATCAGGCGCGAACTGAAGTCAGTTAGAAAGCAGTGGAAGGAATGCGCAGAACACGAAAAAGAAAGGACTGAAAGCGATACGAGATTATCTAAGAAAACAACTCCATAGCTTGAGAACAGCGGAGAAAAATAGACAAAAGAGGCAAAGAAGGGCTAAAGCACGATCCCAATTCATTAAAAGCCAATACAACTATGTAAAAAGCTATTAGGCAACCCAAAAAGGAGGACAACTCGAAAGTGAGATAACGGACGTCGAACAACACATAGCAGACGCCCATAACGACGAAGATTCACATACCGAACTTGACGAATGCAGTGCTCTAATATCTCCAAGTGAACCTACAAAACAGTTCAAAACCAACGAGGTACACATGGAAGAAGTGCGAGAATCGGTAAAGAAAGATAGAGCATGGTCTGCACTAGGTTACAGTGGTACATCTTATAAGGTATACAAAAAGTGCCCAAAACTGCTGAAACGGTTATGGAAGCTACTGAACACTGCATGGAAAAAAAGAGGTGATCCCTGAATGCTGGCAGAGGGCGGAAGGGTGTTTTGTGCCGAAAGAGAAACATTCAACCTACATCAAACAGTTCCGCACAATATCACTTCTTAGTGTAGAATGTAAGATATTCTTCTCCGTCGTATCAAAACGACTAACGAACTACATGCTAGCCAGCCGATATCTCGATACAAGTGTGCAGAAAAAGGGTGCACCTGGAGTCTAAGGATGCATCGAGCACACCGGCGTTCTGACGCAGTCAATCAGGGAAGCACGAGAAAACAAAGGTGACCTGTCAGTAGTCTGGTTAGACCTCACAAATGCATACGGCTCAATGTCCCACAAAGTAGTAGAAGAAACGCTGAGACGATACCACGTACCAGAGAAGGTGAAGAATATCACAAAGCCACCGGCAAAGGCGTTTATGGACGACCTCACCATAGCAACCACCCACACAGTCCAAACAAGGTGGATTTTAGGCGAACTAGAGAAGCTGATTAAGTGGGCAAGGATGAAGTTCAATGTCAAAAAGTCACGTAGTGTCATGCTAAAGAATGGAAAATCAAGCGAACAGTTTAAGCTTAGAATCGCAGGCGAGGCAATACCAAACGTGAAAATAAACCGATCAAATGCCTAGGCAAGCTATTTGACAAAAGCCTCAAAGACACCACAAATGTAAAGAATATATGTGATCAGTTGGAGCACTGGCTGAAAAGGATAAATAAGAGCGAGATACCAGGAAAGTTCAAAACATGGTGTTACCAACACGGCGTTTTACCTAGAATCCGTTGACCCTTGATGATGCATGATGTCCCTATGACGGCAGTCGAAAAAAATGAAAGCAAAATAAGTAGCAGCTTGTGGAAATGACTGGATAGTCCGCCTTCCTTCACAAACATAGGCCTATATGGAAGAGAAACAAAGCTGCAACTACCGTTTACTGCCTTGCCAGAGGAATTCAAAGTGAGCAAAGCTCGAATGGCAATTACTATCCAAACCTCAGCAGACGAATGTTTTCGCAAAGCAGGCGTGAGAGTGCCAACTGGCAGAAAATGGGCAGTGCAAAATGCGGTAAATGTGGCAACGTCTCGCCTTAAACATCAAGATATTGTCGGTAAGGTGTGCATAGGCCGACAAGGACTCGGCTTCGGTGAAACAATAGATGGAACACCGCAAACAATTAAGAACGAAGGAAGATGATAAGTAATGAGCTACAAAGTATAGAGGAAGAGAAACGAATGGCCAGAGCAGTAGGCATGGCATCTCAGGGAGCATTGATGAAATGGAAGAGTGCGGTAACCAGAAAGATAACATGGAGCACACTCTAAAAGATGGAACCAATTCGACTCCAGTTCACCATCCGCTCGACTTATGACCTTTTACCGACACCTACAAATCTCATGAGGTGGGGGAAGAGTGATTGCGCTGAATGCGGACTCTGTAGTGGGCCCGGTCATTTGGAGCACATCCTCTCCTCCTGCAGAACAGCGCTCACACAGCGACGGTTTACATGGCGTCATGATAAGGTCCTTCGAAAGCCGGCACACCACGTAAAACTAAAACGGATGAAAGCCAACAAAATCGAAACGAAAAGAGCAAAAAAAAAGAATAGAATAGAATTTGTGAAAGCAGGACAAGCAGCACGCAAGAAAGAAAACTAGAACGAAAAACACTGAGCATAGCGTAGGCTTATTAAACAGAGCGACAGACGGGGAGTTATGTGTAGACCTCGATAAGCGACTCGTCTTCGCTTTTGAGATTAAAACCCGACTAAGACCAGATATGATACTATTCTCTTCCACAAACAAGCTATTGATCATAATCGAGCTTACAGTTCCGTGGGAATCGAGAATCGATGAAGCATACGAACGAAAGAAACTGAAATACAGCGAGCTATGTGATGATTGTAGAAATAAAGGATGGTCTGTGTGGTGCTATCCTGTGGAAGTAGGGTGTCACGGGTTTGTAGGAAAATCAACTATTCGCACCCTACGACAAATCGGGTTAACCGGAAAAGAAAGAAACAATGCTATAAACGAAATGAGCGACGTGGCGGAAAAGGCATCTAGTTGGTTATGGCTAAGAAGATCCGAAAGCCGATGGGAGCCAAGTAGCTGACATGTCTCGCGTGGGGTTAGCGCAACCACACGGGCACGTCGGAAAGAGATTGTATGATGATCAAAGTGTCGATACAGTCAGGACGAGACATATGCAGCAGAAAAATGATGCTCTGTACTAGTTAAACCTAAGTTCTGCTTAGATGTTTTCATATCATATTCACTATAATTTAGACATGCTAACACACTAAATCTAATGACAAACATCCATATGTAGCTCTTACACTGATCTAGATATTTTAAATGTTAGTAAATGCAGTCGTTATAAAATGTTGTGCACATGACCTAAATATAATAACAAATAGGGAAAATAGGACCGTTTGTGATGATATTTTCAAAATGAATCAATCGCCCAATACATGAAATAAATACAATTCACTTTAAGCTGTAACATAGCATATATGAGTGTTTGCCATCGAATATCTAATAATACCTTTACTTTCTTGAATACAATTCCTAATTTTCATTCATTTTTTTTTCAAATTAAAATGGCCATTTTTATGAAGAAAAATGCTATGGAATATTAAACATCTTTAATCCCGACATCTTTAATCCCGTCATTTTATCGAGGAATTAAACTTACGTGGTGCAACTTCATCAAGTCTGCTTTAAAAATCTAAGTGTGTACTTCGAATGTAAGATGTTTTAGTGCATTTTATAAAGTTTATTATAAATATGTGCATGTGTGAATAATAATAACATATATTCAGTTTGAAATGTTATATTTATGGTTGCGCGACCGTCGTTATTTTGTTTCTATTTTGGTGTAACATAACACGGAATGTTAAAACAGAATTACACTTTCATTTTTCATCATCAAGTTGCATAAATGAATTTGAAGTTGAAAATGGGTTCTGCTAAATAAGGCTAAATAAGTTATTATGGTAATGCTTGCTGGCCGAGAGGTGACTATTATCATGAAAAATATCACAAGAATCCCTTTTCCCTTAAAATATATTTGATTATGTTTTCCCAAAAACACAAACATTTTCAGGATTACCCAACGAAGGAATGTATTAAGTTGATTTGATATAACTCACTTGGTGTGAAACGCATTCGTGCGAAACTTAAAGCAATATAATATTGTTCCTTAAACTAAAACCTTTCTTTGCTAGCAAGGAAACCCGAGAACCTATTTCTTTTATCCGAGGGGGGGGGGGGGC